>OU015493.1:6414079-6419079 GCA_907164885.2 Dolomedes plantarius
GAAACGACGGAGAAATTATTCATAAATTTGGAATGAAGATCTCCAAAACAAACCCATACCGATAAATCTTGCGCTGATACAAGCGAAAGCGTTAAGTATTTCTGAAAGTTTAGAGTACAAACGCGGAGATTATATATATATATATATATATATATATATATATATATATATATATATATATATATATATATATATATATATATATATATATATATATATATATATATATATATATATATATAATATTATTTGAATATTATTTAAAAAAATATTATTTGAAAATGAAGAAAAATGTTCTGAAAGTGAAGGTGATATCGTTCAACCGAAAAAAACGTTCTCTTTTGATTGAGCAGTGACGAGGAAGAAATTTACTAAATTAATATCGCATTAAATGAAAATATTTTTGGTTTCCTTTCGTTTTGTATATATATACATACATATATGCATGTATTTTATGATGTCGATGATGGTAGATGTCGACTTACGTGCTTTCTACTTTCGCGGAATGTTCTGGAACGAATTAATTGTGCAAGTCGACGAATTAATTGTGTAAGTTGGACTTACTGTATAAGGGAATTTTTTGTACAATTCAGTGCTTGCCCCAGAGACCGTACACTCCATTCAATTCAATATATTTTGATTTCCTTTTTACGGTATACTACTGCGACACTTACCTGTGTTCTGAAGTAAAAGTATATACAGGTAGCCCTCCTATAATACAGGTAGCCCTCCTACAGCACGGTATCTTACAACACGGTTTCCCTCTAACACAATAGGATAAATTGCGGGAACCCTCGTATAACACGGCAACCTGTAACACGGTTTCGCTCTAACACGATTAAAAAATTGCGAAAACTTTTCCACAACACTGTACTTATACAGCACTAGATAGCATGATTTTTTTTAACATATTTAAAAACTAAACTAGCTTAAAATAATGACGGGAAGGAATATTGAACTGTAGTGGCTTTACATGAAAATGTATAAATAAAATATAATTTATTCATTTATAAATCTATTCCGATGTAATAGCAGAAAGCGTCATGCACAAACTCATTACATAAGAAGAGCATTACAGTGAATTTTAGACGTAACCGATTCGAAATCAATTAATGTAATGGAAGCTCGGAAGCAATTTTCAATTAAGCACGTCATCGACATCCTATCTTTGTCGCTGTAAGAACTAAAATCATCAAAGTTAATTGCATGTTGGAAGAAGATATGGCCATTCTCAGTTGAAATAGAATCGTCAGAAAATTAAATTGGCGGCATATTAGAACTTGCTAAATCAATCGGAGGCGAAGGTTTTGTGGATATGGCTACTGAGAACGTTCAAGATTTATTAGTGGAAGAAGTTGACGAAGTGGATTTGATGGAAATGGCATTCGAAGCTGTGAATCCTATCGATTCTGAGGACAATAGCACTGATGAAGATTGCGAAGTTAATAATTTTACTCTAAAAGAAATTACAAGAAGGCCTAAGCTTAGCTGAAAATCTTGAATCATTTTTCTTGAATGCAGACCCTTCCGTTGAAAGAAGCCGAAAAATCAAAAGGGGGTTGCAAAATTGTTTATCTCCATACTGTGAAATCTACAATGACTTTGTAAGATCGTGTAAACAAACCAAAATTACAGATTTTTTATAAAGGATAGAAGGTACAAAAAATCTAAATGAAGAAAAATGTTCTGAAAGTGAAGGTGTTATCGTTCAACCGAAAAAAAGTTCTCTTTTGATTGTACTGAGCAGTGACGAGGAAGAAATTTACTAAATTAAGGTCGCAAAATATTTTTTGAAAATATTTTTTGTTCCTTTTCGTTTTGTATTATACATAATTTATATTTTTTAATAAAAATTAAGTTTCTTAGATTGAATTCATAAAAAAATGTTTGTTTTCAATAAGTTTTCGGAACGTAACCCCCCTTTTTGTACTAGCTCTGGGTCTCATTTAACACGGTTTCACACAACACGGCATTTTCTAGGAGCGTATCTACCGTGTTATAGGAGGGTTACTTGTATTTCCAAAAATCACTGAAATATACCAAAAAAAGTGAAAAACACTGATTTCTTCTTTTAAAAATTATCTTTCTACAAGTACAGGTACCTGTAGATTGATTCAGTTATTACATAGCTTAGCTCTTACGTAAAAAAAAAAGTTAGTAGTGTTATATATACATACATATATATATATATATATATATATATATATATATATATATACATATATATATATATATATATATATATATATATATATATATATATATATATATATATATATATATATACATACTGTTGGTAACTAGCTGGCCTCCCATAGAACTAAGGCGTTGTTCTTCGTATCGCGGTGGACTGAAAACGAAAAAGACCAGAAGGATCAACCTCTCATTTTATTTTTCGGGATATATATTTTTTCCCCTCCCGCGCTCATAAAGAAGTTCTGCCACTTGATTTCGGCCAAAGTCAACAGCGATGTTTCCGAAATCAGAGCCCTTCAAGGACGGGACCTTCTTGGGACGGCGTTTCCAAATTTCAGGCGAAAAAGTTGGGAGACGGCCTTGCTTTGAATAAGGGTAGCTGACGAGAAACACTTTCACACCACGCCAGAAGCAGAAGGGCTTAACTGGTATCAACACATTGGCGGCTCCAGGGGGGGGGGGGCAATAGGGGCAATTGCCCCTTTCCAAAAAGACCGGCGTATTTTTCTTTTCATAGCCTAAAATTATATAATCGTAGGCCTAATACTAAATGAATTTAAATTTAAAATGAGACGATGTTTATTTCTTATAGTATATATATATATATATATATATATATATATATATATATATATATATATATATATATATATATATATATATATATCGCCCTCCCAAAAAAACGTTGCCCTCCTGACGTTGCCCCCCCCCCCAAAAAAAAACTCTGGGCTGGAGCCCCCCCCCCCCCCCCTGTGTCAACAGCCTTGCGTTCCCAGACTCTCGGTTCGTCCTCTCATCGAGTCGCAATTTCTGGGAGGTTTCGCCGACGCATGCGGTAAATGTTACGCATTGTTGCTTGGATAAGGACATTAAATCCTAACGAATTCGCCTTTTAATGTCGTTAGGCCCCCAACAGGTTTTAATTCAAATCAATCAGCAAATCGATGTTTCATACATTAGTGTGGTTACTTCTTCACCAAATGATTTCTCGTGACTGATAACCATCGATTTCGGCGGCACTCTTCTCAAGCTTCTTTCCTCGACATTTCTAAAACAACGAATTTTGTCATTGTGGGACTGGAACCTGTATTTTTGCGTTTTAAATATTTAGGTGCAGGATGAAATGCCTGTTTATTCTTACGTTGCTGTTGGACCTGGCACGAAGTATTCCAGACCAGGAACCCCGTAGACTAGAGTAAGTTAGATAGCTGGTCTCTCACGTAAATTTATTGCCGTTCCGTGTGTTTCCGTGTAAAGCGACGAAATACTTCCCCCACGTTGGGGGGGGGGGGACTAATCGACACCAAAATGTGTCAAGAGGCGACGAGGGGGGGGGGAGCTGATTCGTTTGTGTGTAGATGCGAATTAAGGAATTTTGGGGTGCGATGTTTCTTGGAACTTGGTGCAGGAGCAGGCCAGGCCCCCTTTTTTCCAATATGACCGTTTTATGACCCACCAATGTGTGGACGGAAAAAGAAAATGGCGATAGTGTTGTTGGAAGGAGACAAAATGGTCAAATTGTGGAACCTTCACAACAGCCTGTTTTCAGAATGCCCTGAAAGATATCACTGCAAGATCGTCCGATCTCACTGCTCAATATTTAGCCGCTAGAAGGCAGAATTAATATTTATTCTTAATACATTTTATCCTACTTTTAAACTTTAAAATCCCTCTCCTGCAAAATCACGTTATTTTTTTTTTTTTTTTACATATGACGTTGTCGAAAGGAGTGAGCGAAATACTATCTGAGGTCTAGGTTCATCCTTCTCATAATCTTTTAGATAAATGAAGCTTATAATTTTCAGTGTTTTAATAGGAAGCTTATCATTTTAAAATCATGCTGCTTTTTAATTTTAACTTTCGTTAATATTTACTTAGAGGAAATACAAATGCGCATTACTATTTTAATAGAAATCTTTAGTCACACGACATTTGGCAAAAAAATTTTGAAAGTATAAGGAAGACCATTTTTGTTATTTATTTTTTTTTTTTGTAAAGTATAAATATATTCCCAAAATGTACAGTTCATTGATTTCTGAAATCCTTTCTCAAAATTTGTTTATTTCATTTTTCTATACTTTTGTTTACATTTTCCTGATTTAAATTTTTTTTTTCTATTACTAATAAATTTTCATTGGGATCGCGTCACATTTTATTTAAAGAAAATGGATTACGGCCAGAAAAAGTTTGTGCCCCACTGGTCTATATACCATTAATTTATATATGTACACTCAAACCTGTTTTTGTGCGGTTGATAGGGACCGCATAAAAGAAAAAGCATAAAAAAAATCGCACAAAACTTCACGAGTAGCTATAAAAAATATTTTTCGCAACACATTTAAAAAGTATTTTCTTTATGCGGTGAATAGGAATCGCATAAAAAAAGTCTCACGTAGAAAATAACTCAAAACCTTACGATATAACTAGGAATTAAATACTCAGCATTAAATACTTGATCCGGGTAATATCCATCATCTTCAATAATTTTTGCTAACACTTTAGAATAATTTGTAGCGGCTGTTTCATCAGCGGATGCAGCTTCGCCCTTTATCTTCAGATTGTGAAGTGCGTGTCGTTGTAAAAATCCGACTAACCAGCCATTGCTTGCAGAAAATTTCGGGCTTCCAATGTGAGACGATGAACTAGACGGCTCTAAATCCTTCAGCTGATTATAAAACCGTATAGCTTTCTCTTTAATTAATTCTCCGTCAGTGGGGATTCGTTTTTGAGTTAATTCTTGAATCCACAATATGAGCGCCTTTTCCGTTTTCTCTATCAAAATGTTTCTTGAATACGATGCCCGT
>OU015493.1:6421579-6436579 GCA_907164885.2 Dolomedes plantarius
GATCAAAATCTTTTATTTAAGGGGACAAGGGACCTTCAAAATCGAATTTCTCAATTTTCAATTTTTAACTCTATATGCTACAAAATGAGAATAAATAATTTTCAATTTTTACTACATTAAAAACGTTTAGAATTCAAAAATAAGGAATTTTTGGCAGAATAATGCCTGTATATCAAAAAGGTTTTTCAAAAATGCTAACGTTTATCAAAATGCTCTATGCGCAATCAATATTAAAATCCTTAATTTTTTTATTTTAAGTTTTGCCATATGTATATAAATATAGTTGTGCATTTAATTTGCTTTTTGTATGAATCTAAAGTCTTAAATAATTTTTTTTTTATTTTGCCTGTTTTTTTTATACTTTTACTTTATTTTATTGTCTATAAATTTGAAAAATATTTGTGATTTCAAAGAATTGTGCACAGTTTTGTGACAAACACTTCAATCAACAATTCTGAGAAATTTGGAAGATATCAGAAGAAATTGGAGCCTTTTGAAAAATTCTAGCATTTTGAAGAATTTTTTGATTAAACAAGTCCTATTCCTCCACAAAATACCTATTTGTGAATTCGAAGTATCTCCAATGTAGTAGAAAAGAATATTAATTATATTCATGTGGTATACAGAGTAAAATATTGAAAATTAAAGATGAACGAGATTGGAGGTCCGTTGTTCCCTTAAGGAGACAAGGGACCTTCTACCCTCATTTTTTAAATTTTTTTTAAAATTTTCATTATTTACTCTTTATACAACATGAGAATAAGTATTACACTTTTTTACTATATTGAAGACTTTTAGAGTTCATAAATAGGTATTTTGTGGAACAATAAATGTTGTGTTTCAAAAAATTATTCAAAAATGCTGGAAATTTTCAAAATGCTCCATGCGCATTCATTTTCTTCTGATTTCTTCAAAATTTCTCGGGATTTTTAAGCGAAGAGTTTTTCATAAAATTGTGCACAATTCTTTGAAAACTCAAATATTTTTTAAATTTATAGATCATGAAATAAAGTAAAAAAAATAAAAAATTAGCAGGCAGATGGAAAAAAAAACTATTTATGACTATTGATTCATAAAAAAATTACAAAAAATAAATTTTAATGCGCAGTTATATTTATGTATGTATGGTAAACGTACATTAAAAAATTTAAGGTTTTCAAATGACACAAAATGCGCTTGGAGCTTTCTGAAAAATGCTAGAATTTTTTTAAATTTTTTTGAAAGGCAGGCATTTTTCTTCCAAAATATTGTAGCGTCACAATGAAAGGTTAAGGCGATTATCTGAGGCGTTTCTAAAAATTACTACTATGGGATCCATAACAAAACAAAGACAGAGTCCTAATTAAAAAGCGAAGGCCAATTTTTTAAAACAAAAACTCAACAATTTATTTACAAAAAGAATTAACATTTAACCAGTGCAACATATTCAATTAAATCCCGTGTAGATTTACAACGTATGGAGCCTAAAAAACACACGTCCACACAGGGCGCGTTTTAACCAGTGTCTCTCTCTCTCAGAGAGGGTGTCGGCAATCGTTGGTGACAGTTTCTTCGTAACTTTATTGCATTCCAGAATCGTTAGGACGACAGCTTTACTGGCTGCATCTGTGGTAAAATGTTTTTTATTCCCTCACGTATTCAGAACCGGTGGAAACTCGCAAAACTTTCCCCTGATAAAACGCAGCTGTGTTTTCAAGCACTCTGTGGGGTCTTGGGAAAAAATAAGACCATATTTCCAGTACGCTGCAATATCCTGTTTTTTTAATTCTAAGGGTCTTCGATGTAGTAAAAAAGAATATTTTTTATTCTGATTATGTCCTATAGAGTTGAAAATTTAAAAAATCTAGGTTGAAGGTCCATTGTCCCCAGGTTGAAGGTCCATTGTCCAAGACGAAAATGAAGCAAATTCGCGCAGTCGTTTCCCCAAAAAATCGGCTTAGCAATACAGATTTAAAACTCGAAGAAATATTTTCAGGCAAATCAAGAAGTGAATTTTAGTTCTTGGAAATTTGAAACGTGCTGTACGAGCACCGCCTCAATTTTTCCAGCCTCGCCGAGAAAAAACCTCTCGGAAAGAATCAACTGCGGATGCGCAATTAAAAAGACCAACGAAGGTGAAACCACTTTGGCGGCAGGAAATTCGAAGCGGGTAGAGTCTCCGTCGAATTCCAAATGGGCTCCATCCGCGAACGTGTTACTCCCTCGGTTCAGAACTTTTCATCATTCAGGCCCACCCCCCACTCCCCACCCCGATTCTGTTATTATTATTTTTTTTTCAACCGGCCCTCGTCGGCAGCGTGTTCCGACTTCATTTTACTCGTGCCGCACTCATTTCGTGCTTTCGGACTCTTCATCCCTCGTTTATTTTCTCCCAATTTTGTTTTTTCCCCGCGGAAACAGAGAAAATGCGCGCCACAATCTTTTTTCCGGAAAAAAAAACTAATAATAAGTGAACTTTTTCTGCGAGCAGCATAAGTCGTAAACGTTTCTCCGAGGATTGTGGGAGGTTTTTGTGTCCGCGCTTTTTCCAGCGGAGAGAAAGCGAGCAGTGTGGAGAGGAGAAGCGTCCCGGAACCATTTTCCAGATTGGAGGAGAAGGGGGGTGATTGGGGAAACAAGAAAAGAAAAAGAGAGGATCTCATTTCTCGCGTCTGGCCCCGTTTTATGGCGAAAGGCAAATAATATTTTACTCGGAGAGGGGAAATCGAGTAGGAGAGTGCGTAGGAGCTATTTCGTATTGGAACATTTTATCGAACTTTCTTTTCCGTTTGTTCGCTGATAGGGTGGGGGGTCACTTTTATTTATTTATTATTATTATTATTGTATTTTTAGGCAAACTCGAAGGAGAAATCTCTTTATGTGTGTGTGTGTGTGTGCGTGTGTGTGTATGTATATATATGAAATAAATTTCAAACCTTTCCGTTATCGTTAAAAACGTCAATCCAAATTCTTTCACCCGTTTGCAATAAAGGATTACCCCTCATTTTGACCCGAAATAACCTATTAGATTTTCCCCGAAGTCCACGTGCGAAAATAGAGCTTACATAACAGGAGTTTTCTAGAAGCTGGGCGTGACCTCGTCGTAGTGGTGTGATGGGGTCAGGTGTCACGTTTTAACCAATTAAAAGTTCAGCGCACCTCTACGTTTTCGAGATCTCAGCGTCGCTTCGCCCTTTGTGTGTTTGCCACGGAACTATTAGGATGTAAGAATTTTGGCAGCCACAGAACGATGTCTCCTACGCATAAAGTTCTATAGCTATTGCAACTGGAATTTAAATAGTGTACTTGAGCCAGTACAGTATTACTTAATAAAGAACTGTAACCCAGCAAAGCGGAGTGTTATGTTTTCTCACCTGGACTTCATTCCTACGCCAATCAGCCACAGTTTCTATCTGCCGTTTTCCCCGTCTGCTTTTACGTTTACATCTAGTAGTTTTCCAGTTCACCATTCTGTCGCATCGCCCCGCGACAATTTTCATTACATAGACTCTGCTCAAGCCTTTCCCAGCCACCCTCCACAACTGAATAATGATTCGAGGTCTCTACCTGTCATCCAATATCTCCTTGATACCATTACACACACACACACACACACACACACACATATATATATATATATATATATATATATATATATATATGTGTGTGGAGTTTTTACCTCTCCATCCGTTACGTCTTAGCGTTGCGCTACCGAGTTTTTTCCCATTATCTGCGATGTCCGTCCTATACTGAGTGTTCAGTGCATAGATAATGAAATATATCTAATCATCGAAATACTGTGAAATAAAGAAACGTTAAGCCAGTAACCGTGATGCCTGTTTTATTTGCCTGGATATATTCTTCTTCGTGCCAGCCACTCGTTTTCCTTCTACTGTTTAATGCTCCGACGACTACAAAAAGTATGACTGCATAATGTGAATTGAGATCTCCTACCTGATGCCTGGATTAGATCGAGTTCACCGGCCTGTTGAGCATCACCCCGTCAAAGATATTACATACATAGTATAACATAGTATATATATATATATATATATATATATACATATATATATATATATATACATATACATACATACATACATACATATATATATATATATATATATATATATATATATATATATATATATATATATATATATATATATATATATACATACACAAACAAACAAACCAACAAACACACACACACACACACACACACACACACACATATATATATATATATATATATATATATATATATATATATATATATATATATATATATATATATATATATATATATATGTCGGACTTGACTTCTACTCCCATACTATTTAATATAAATCCGAACCCCTTTTGTATCATGATGCAGTCGGTGAACCGGTGGTGACGCTTATCCTCTAAATATTTCCATCAAACAGTGTTCTGTCGACACAAAGCCATAAAATAGTCCAATTGGTGTTCCCAAACATATTTATAAAATTTCTTTAAGAATCTCAGCTCCATCAAACGTTAATTAAGAACCCCACCCAATTTAAATATGTGCGCCTTCGGCACACGTCCTTTCCATTCCCTAGTTATCCATGACTCTGAAATAAATCCTTTGTCCCTAAGTTTTAATAGTGCGCTACCGACGCTCATTACTTATTCATTTCGTCATCATCGGATGATCTTTTTTGCTAAACTAAGCATTTTCTTAGCGCCTAACTGCAAGGCTATACGTCTACCTAAATATTATCCCATGTGGTTCTGCGGTAATCGAATCATATCGAACCCACTAATTCTATTTTCACTGCAATGCCTTATGCCGCTTATTTGAACTCCCAGACTTTTAAATTGTTAATCCTATATTTTACTAGCTAATATCCCGTTTGAAGGTTCCGCGATCGCCCCCCCCCCCCATATTTTAGCCTCACACACACACACATATATATATATAATACATATATAAATATATATATATATATATATATATATATATATATATATATATATATATATATATATATATATATATATATATATATATATATATATATATAGAATTGAAAATTTTGGAATGATTGAGCAAAGAAACAAAAACAAAAACATTTCTTTTTTTTTTCCTAGCGGAGGCACTCGTGTAGACATTCGCCTATAATTCACCGCAGTATGCTGGCCATTTTAGTATGGGGGGCACCCTATAGGCGGACCAGCATTACCCCTATGAAGGAACGACACAAACGGAAATATTTTAGTGTCGCGACGCCGGGATTCGATCCGAGCACCGTAACATTAATTTAAGGTATTATTTAGGTTATTATTAAAAAAAGATTTACAATTTATTTGCTATCAACTGGAAATTTATTGGTATAATATTTTGTTCAACCCGGATAAAGTCGGGACGGGCCGCTAGTATATATATAGATTGAATAAGTTTTCATAACAAATCCACCAATGAAGCAAACTGAATGAAAATATCTGGACTGTTCGATCAAACATAGCTCGTTGTAACAAAAATATCATATTGATGTAAATTATTTAAATAAATTAGGAAAACTTAATGAAGCAACACGCTGTTTTCCTATTTTCATAAATACCAAGTGTTGATGCACGCATGATAACTGATGTTAATTTTAAGTTATCAACATGAAACGCACTTAAATTTGAAGGAAAAATTTGGCTTAATATATTGATGTGGAATCTGTTAATGACCTTCATTTTCAATATTTATAATTAATAATTAATGAAAAAATGTTTTTTTTCACAAAAATTTTGTCATAAAGCCTTTTGAATAAAATAACGAAAACAAGGTAAGAGTAAAGTAAAGAAAATAACGAAAACATGGCGAAAAATGAAGCAATCAACACTTTTTGACTTTTATAAAACCTAATTTATTGTACTGTTTGTAGTCTTTTATGAATGTAATTTAAAATAACTTTTTGGGAAAAAAATAATAATGATAATAAAAATAAAATTTTTAAACACGCCAATATATTAAGAAATATACTGACAGTCCTAAGCCCGTAAAGTGTGAAGGGAAATATTATTTTTTCACAAATTCTGTTTAACGGCGATCTCTACTTAAGGACGGTTTTTCCCGGTCCTTTGAAAGCCGTTAAACAGAGAGTCAACTGTATATAGTATGTATATATATATATATATATATATATATATATATACAACCTCTGACAATACAGTTCGGTGAATGAAGTCAGTACGGCCGATCTGGCAGCATTGAAGAAACAAAACGGTGCACCTGCGTAGCGGTAGGTGTTGACCATCTGCCCCCACCGTTGTTCAGTTGAGCGTCGTTTGTGTCCCGTGTAAGACTTGTTTTACAAAGTGCCTGTTTAGTGCGTTTGTTCCGTGCGACAAATCGTCACCCAGAATTTAGGGATGACCCTTCAGCATTCATCGTCGTTCCCTCAGGTATAAATTCTTTGTGGATAATGCCTTGACTATCAAAAAAGGTGATGACCATCGTTTTGATGCGTAATTTTTCTGCTCTGACCTTTTTCCGACGAGGTGATGCAGGAGAACGCCATTCCATGCTTTGCCGTTTCGTTTCAGGGTCGTACCTGAGACACCAGGACTCATCCTCAGTGACAATACAGTTCAAGAAGTTTGGTGTCGCATCCGTTTCGACAAAATCCTTTGAAGCCTCTAAACGTGCCTGCTTGTGATCGTCATCCAAGTGATGTGGCACAAGACGACAACACGTTTTTCTCATCTCTAAATTCTGGGTAACGATTTGTCTCACGGAACAAACGCACTAAACAAGCACTTTGTAAAACAAGTCTTACACGGGACACAAACGACGCTCAACTGAACAACGGTGGGGGCAGATGGTCAACACCTACCGTTACGCAGGTGCACCGTTTTGTTTCTCCAATGTTGCCAGATTGGCCGTACTGACTTCATTCACCGAACTTTATTGTCAGAGGTTGTATGTATATATATATATATATATATATATACAAGGTGCGCCCATAAGTTAACCGGACAATTTTTTTATAAATAAGAAAAATATCACTCACCTTCAAACAAATTTATCTCCTTCAAAATAATCGCCAAAGGAGTCTATACAAATTTTCCAACGTTTCTTCAAGTCATCTAAACACTGTTTATAGGCGTTCGCAAAATACGCGTAACATTTGATTTAATATCCGAGACGTTTTCAAATCTCTGTCCTTTCTTAAGCTTTGGAAAAAAGAAAAAAATCAGCTAGCGATAAGTCGGGAGAATATGGTGGGTGATTTATCACTGCAATTGAATGCTTAGCAAGATATTGCTGTACAGAAATTGCTATACGAGGCCTAGCATTATCGTGTAAAAGAAACCATTGCCCAGAATCAAACAGTTCCTTCCTAACTCGCTTTATTCTGTTCCTTAATCGAAAAAGCCCCTCCTTGTAAAAATACTGATTAAATGTTTGATTTTCAGGAATAAATTTGTGGTGAATAAGTCTTTTGTAATAAAAATATACAAAATCCTTGAAAGGACAGAGATTTGAAAACGTCTCGGATACTGAATCAAATGTTACGCGTATTTTGCGAACGGTTAGTTCCAACGCCTATAAAAAGTGTTTCAATAACTTGAAGAAACGTTAGAAAAATTGTATAGACCCCTCTGGAGGTTATTTGAAGGAGATAAATTTATTTGAAGGTGAGTAATATTTTTCTTATTTATAAAAATTGTCCGGTTACTTTATGGGCGCACCTTGTATATATATGTATATGTATATACATATATATATATATATATATATATATATATATATATATATATATATATACATATACATATACATATACATACATATATATATATATATATATATATATATATATATATATATATATATATATATATATATATATATATATATGTATGTATGTATGTATATGTATTTATATGTATATGTATGTATGTATATGTATTTATATGTATATGTATATATGTATGTATGTATATGTATTTATATGTATATGTATATATGTATGTATTTATATGTATATATATAAATAAATTTTTGACCTGTCTGGGATAGACCAGTGGTACGCTAACTTTTGTCGAAAGCGACCCATTATTTTTTAATTTTTTTTATATTTTTTGTATAAAAAACAACCCCGTTCATTTATAGAATGAGAAATGTCTGGTTTTCAGGAACGAAGGAATTCAATTTAAACGACTCTTTATTGGAAAAATGCGTTCGGTTCTCGTCATGCCCTCGGGAACCAAATAACTGCGAGTCCCTCGGTACCACTGTAAAACTTTGGCGGACGCGTGCGCACCAATGCATCTGAACTGAGTGGTGCGCAAACTATAGAACGCGAACGACTGAGGGGTCGGGAAAATAATAGGATGGCTCGCGGATAGTCCGAAATTAATTTTTATATCGTACCTTATTATTTAATTAAAAAGCATGATTTAAAATTTCTATAGCGACATAGCTTTAATATTTTCATATATATTTTTTATATGTTAAAAATATAAATAAGGTATGGTTTTTATAGCTTTCAATATGGTGGCAAAGAGTCTTAACAGGCTGCATTGCTTCCAATTCGCTTTTCCCCAAACAAAACGAGTCGCTATAAAAACCGTACAGCGACGATATGCGAGTGGCGTTCTCAAACATTTCACCAAGTATGGAACAAGTACTATAGGACAGTGGTCCACAACCCCCGGGCCGCAGACCGGTACCGGTCCGTGGATCAAATGGTGCCGGGCCGCCCAAGGAACATTAAATTATTTCCATTTTATTTACTGTGGTGTATTTCTCTCGGGTTAGTGCGACTTCGTCGGGTTTGTGCTAATTTACACCTTTATAACAGAAGAAATCTTGTATATATTTTAAATCAGTTTATTGTTTATTAAACATTTCAAAATTATGAATTAAAATTGCAGTCATAGCCCCCTCAGCGGACCGCGGTAAAATTATCAAACGTTGACCGGTCAACGGCGACTAAAATGTTGGGGAGCACTGAAATAGGAGGTCCAGGTTCACCCTTCTCATTCATTTTTTATTACTTTAGTTTTATACTGATAAATCAAGTTTATAATTTAATAGGAAGCTTATCATTTCAAAATCTTACATTTTTAAAAATTTTAATTTTTGCCAATTTTTACCTAAATGGAATACAAATGCATATTAATTTTTAAATAGTTTTAGTCCCACACGATTTAGAAAAAAACATGTGTAGATGGTAAGAAAGGCATTTTTTAAAAATTGTTATTATGTTCCTAAATGAACTTTAACTGTTCCAATTGTTTGCCTAATAATTGGTTCACTAATTTGGATATTTACAACAAAGTCTTTTTTTTTTCTCCCGAATTGTGAGAAAATACTTCGTTGAATGATGCAAACACTGACAAGTTGATACCAGTTCTTTTGTTTGGCAGTTGGCCATTCATCCCTAGCCTGGATGGGGTCTAGCGTCCTGTTGGTTGATTAAAATGATTTCGTGGTGTGTCATTTGTGTTATTCTGTTGTGTGGCCTAGAAATAAGAAAAAAAATGACTCGTTTTTCAGGTTTCTGGCAGCTATAAGGTTATTAATTTGGCTTTTTTTTCTTCATATCTTCTTTTCAGTAATAATCCTGGTTGTGCAGTCCTTTATAAGGGCGATGACGAGTTCATTCCGGATCTCCAGAGCAGTGGTTCCCAAGCGGTGGTCCGTGAGAGCCTCGGGCGTGGTCCGGCACCACATATAAAAAGTTGCCAAATAAATGGGGATTTTGAAGGCAAATGTTAGCAGTGGTTCCCAACCGGTGGTCCTCGAGAGCCTCGGGCGTGGTCCGGCACCACATATAAAAAGTTGCCAAATAAATGGTGATTTTGAAAGCAAATGTTAGCAGTGGTTCCCTACCGGTGGTCCGCGAGAGCCTCGGGCGTGGTCCGGCACCACATATAAAAAGTTGCCAAATAAATGGTGATTTTGAAAGCAAATGTTAGCAGTGGTTCCCTACCGGTGGTCCGCGAGAGCCTCGGGCGTGGTCCGGCACCACATATAAAAAGTTGCCAAATAAATGGTGATTTTGAAAGCAAATGTTAGCAGTGGTTCCCAACCGGTGGTCCGCGAGAGCCTCGGGTGTGGTCCGGCACCACATATAAAAAGTTGCCAAATAAATGGTGATTTTGAAAGCAAATGTTAGCAGTGGTTCCCTACCGGTGGTCCGCGAGAGCCTCGGGCGTGGTCCGGCACCACATATAAAAAGTTGCCAAATAAATGGGGATTTTTAAAGCAAATGTTAGCAGTGGTTCCCAACCGGTGGTCCGAGAGAGCCTCGGGCGTGGTCCGGCACCACATATAAAAAGTTGCCAAATAAATGGGGATTTTGAAGGCAAATGTTAGCAGTGGTTCCCAACCGGTGGTCCTCGAGAGCCTCGGGCGTGGTCCGGCACCACATATAAAAAGTTGCCAAATAAATGGTGATTTTGAAAGCAAATGTTAGCAGTGGTTCCCAACCGGTGGTCCGCGAGAGCCTCGGGCGTGGTCCGGCACCACATATAAAAAGTTGCCAAATAAATGGTGATTTTGAAAGCAAATGTTAGCAGTGGTTCCCTACCGGTGGTCCGCGAGAGCCTCGGGCGTGGTCCGGCACCACATATAAAAAGTTGCCAAATAAATGGTGATTTTGAAAGCAAATGTTAGCAGTGTTTCCCTACCGGTGATCCGCGAGAGCCTCGGGCGTGGTCCGGCACCACATATAAAAAGTTGGCAAATAAATGGGGATTTTTAAAGCAAATGTTAGCAGTGGTTCCCAACCGGTGGTCCGCGAGAGCCTCGGGCGTGGTCCGGCACCACATATAAAAAGTTGCCAAATAAATGGTGATTTTGAAAGCAAATGTTAGCAGTGGTTCCCTACCGGTGGTCCGCGAGAGCCTCGGGCGTGGTCCGGCACCACATATAAAAAGTTGCCAAATAAATGGAGATTTTTAAAGCAAATGTTAGCAGTGGTTCCCAACCGGTGGTCCGCGAGAGCCTCGGGCGTGGTCCGGCACCACATATAAAAAGTTGCCAAATAAATGGTGATTTTGAAAGCAAATGTTAGCAGTGGTTCCCTACCGGTGGTCCGCGAGAGCCTCGGGCGTGGTCCGGCACCACATATAAAAAGTTGCCAAATAAATGGGGATTTTTAAAGCAAATGTTAGCAGTGGTTCCCAACCGGTGATCCTCGAGAGCCTCGGGCGTGGTCCGGCACCACATATAAAAAGTTGCCAAATAAATGGAGATTTTTAAAGCAAATGTTAGCAGTGGTTCCCAACCGGTGGTCCGCGAGAGCCTCGGGCGTGGTCCGGCACCACATATAAAAAGTTGCCAAATAAATGGTGATTTTGAAAGCAAATGTTAGCAGTGGTTCCCTACCGGTGGTCCGCGAGAGCCTCGGGCGTGGTCCGGCACCACATATAAAAAGTTGCCAAATAAATGGGGATTTTTAAAGCAAATGTTAGCAGTGGTTCCCAACCGGTGATCCTCGAGAGCCTCGGGCGTGGTCCGGCACCACATATGAAAAAGTTGCCAAATTTGTGGGGATTTTGAAAGCAAATGTTAGCAATGGTTCCCTACCGGTGGTCCGCGAGAGCCTCGGGCGTGGTCCGGCACCACATATAAAAAGTTGCCAAATAAATGGGGATTTTGAAGGCAAATGTTAGCAGTGGTTCCCAACCGGTGATCCTCGAGAGCCTCGGGCGGGGTCCGGCACCACATGTAAAAAAGATGCCAAATAAATGGTGATTTTGAAAGCAAATGTTAGCAGTGGTTCCCAACCGGTGGTCCTCGAGAGCCTCGGGCGGGGTCCGGCACCGCATATAAAAAAGTTGCCAAATAAATGAGAGTTTTGAAAGCAATGTTCATTCAACTAGATGGGCCGAATAAATCTGATGACTATCAGGTGCTGAAAGAAAATTTCTTAAAAGTTTAACGTAATTATTTTATTATTAGAATATGATACGTTAGAATGGGAGTACATTAATCCTGTATCCTTTTTGCCTGAGGGATCTTCTATATCAACCCAATGCCCCACGGAAGGTTCCTCCCCCCTCAAGTCAGTAGGGGGTGGTCTGCACATGGTTCAGTTTCTGTCTTAGTGGAAAATGAATTTAATTCTGCTTAAAGATGGCTAAAAGTATTTAAAAAATCCATTGTCATCGTGTTGTGAGCTATTCTAAAAGTTTCAAAGGTCTAGCTAGTCGGGAAGTTAGTTAAGAATCGATTGCAAGATTTGTACTTGACAAACACACACATAAACACACACACAAGAAAGCAAGTTAATAAAAACATGGTAAAAATTCACCCAAAGATTCTTCTTTACAATTCTGAAGAGTTTCAAGTTTTTGCAGATTTGACAGATTCGACGGTTTAGTTATCTGCCTACATTGAAACGGGTGCAAAATTTCTTTTATTCGCACGATCATTGGATGAGAACTTAATGGTCAATTGAACAAACCGAAAGATCGGGAGTGGCATCTTTAAAGGCATTTTCTAGAAAACTCAGTCACTTTTTCAAACTGTGAAACTGAACATTTCGATTATGTCTTAGCATCGTTCTTAATAATAATTTTACCCCATCCTTTACTGCGCATGTGTCACTTTCGGTTCACGGCGTTCAAAAAATGAACTTTAAATTCTTGGGGATCTTTTTCGCCTGTGGTCCACAATTACCTGGCAATTATTCTGTTATGCTTCACAATCATGTTATAAATCCAGTTCTCGTACCCGAGGGGGAAATACCTGAAATAAAAGACAGCGTTAAAGCAAAATCCTTTATTGGAGCAATTCGAAACACGCGCGTCTGCCACCAGAGAATATTTTACAAATATGACTTTACGTCACTTTTGGCAATATCTCCCCGGCGTCCTAAAACCATACTTCCGCTGACAACGGTGTATGTGTGAGTTCTGTACTCGTAAATTTCAGCAAGAGGGACTCAAGACATTCATGCCTTTCACTGGATCTGACCACATAGGCAAAAGAGAGCTCCAAAGATAAAACTCGCGGAAAAAAAAATAGAAACTAAAAGAGGAAATGACGCCTTAAAAAGGCTAATTCAGAAGTTGCGAGTGGTACTTGAAATAAGATGGGGAATGATATTGATATATGTTTAACTTGATATATATATATACACTGGGTTCGATTTGAGGCGAAACGCGGTACCTCTCTTTAGGAAAAAAAAATTACGATACTTAAAAACATTTATTTAATCAACTTTATTAATTATAGTACTTTACTACAACACATTTTTGTACTTGTTTTACAAAATAAAACTCAGAATTCAATAAAATGTTCAAGTTTTTGGATAACCAAAGATTTCTTGTTTTCAGACCAATAATTTTGAATATCCCCACACTCCTCGGAAGGCTTCGGTGTGTGTGTGGGTGGGGGGGGGGGACATTCCAAATTATATATACAGTGGTACCTCGACTTAGAGTTTAATTCGTTCCATGACTTAGCCTGTAACTCGAAATACTCGTATCTCGAATCAATTTTCCCCATTGAAATGAATGGAAATGCCATTAATACGCTCCGGGCTCCCCCAAAACACCGCAATTTTTTGTGACATGTTTTTAAATAAGAAAAACGTGCTTATAAACGACGAACGTTGTATAAAAACGCAATACAATGGAATGTACTGCAATAAATTTGTTTTATTAAGTGTAATGTACAACATTTACCTTGGAGATCAGACTTAAAGATTCTGATGGAAGAGGGGGAGAAAGGTTGAACTGAAAAATTAAATCTTATTCGTTGATTTTCGATCTTTTCGCCCCGCTTTCCTCACTTTCGTTTTTATTACCAACTCTCTTAAAGTGAACGAGTGAGACACGGAAGCTGGCCGATTGTTGCATCGTTCACTGTGGCTGTAATGTCCAGATTCTTCTTTCTGAGAATCCAAAGAACGTTTTCTGAGAATCTAACCTCTCGGTTTAAGACTGGATAGTAGTCTCAGAATAATATGCATACAATTGTATAATTATTGTACATAAAGGTTGTAAATATTATATGCTTCTTGTGTTCTCATTTGATAAGCACGTAACATGGCATTCGCTGCTCAAACTAGCGGTGGGATATCTGAAGCTTGCTCGTAACCCGAATTTTAGCTCGTAACTCGAAGCAAAAAATCTACCGAGAGAATGCTCGTATCTCGAAAATCTCGCAAGTCGAGGTACCACTGTATATATATATATATATATATATATATATACATACACACACACACACACACACACACATATATATATATTTATTTACTGTGGCACCTCAATGGATCGTTCCCCGTATTATCGTTTTCTCGTATGTGTCATTTACTTTCATCTAGTCCCGATGATACAATTTCTTTGTCATGTTCCCGCATTAGCGCAATAGGTCGCTTTCGAAACGATAGACCACCGTATAAATACGAGTGTGGGTGTTCGTGCGTCTATCTGTATGTGTGTCTACTGCGAGATGCGTAGAGGGTGACTCGATCCAATTCGAAGAATGGGTTTGGAATGTCCGCCGTGGTGGAGAGGGATGGTGTTTCGCAGCCGATTCAGCGCTGTACCTCTGCACTGCCGCCGACAGCGAAGAGGGAAGAAGAGAAAAAAGCAGAAACATAAAGGAGAGATTCAATTAAAAGAAGCAAAGAAAAAACAATTAAAGTCGCGGAGAACAATGGCGGCCGCTCGCTGGCAAGGTCCCCTCCATTCTTTTCGGGTGGGACCTGGAAATAGAAAAGCAGTTGGCATCGGCAGCGAAGAGGCGTGCGTGGCAGGCATGGGCAGTGTGCATTATAGGACTCTCTCATGCATCTGGATCATGTGCGAGTGGGACCCGATGCGGTTCATTTGGAACATTTTCTGTGAATTAAAAGGCTGTTGTGTGCTGATTCGCTCACCTCAATGTCGACCGATGGAGAAAATGTGCTGAAGGATTGTAGACTGGGGTTGAAAAATTTCGTTTAAAAAAATTGTACTCCGTAATAGAGAAAGAAATTTACTGGCCATTTTTCGTTTTTTAAAAAAATTGCAAATAATATTTTAAAATTTAAAATA
>OU015493.1:6441579-6496579 GCA_907164885.2 Dolomedes plantarius
AAAAAACATTTTAAAAAAGTATGTATTAATACATAGAATTGTCAAATTTATATGATTCAACAGAAAATTTAAAAACATGGTATATAAAAAGTCTTTTTATCTTGTAAATATTATTATCTTGTAATTATTATTATCTTGTGATTATCGGCTTTAATGTAGCTGTGAAAAGTAGACACATTTTCTCCATAGGTTAACAGTGAGGTGAGCGAATCCAGTAGGGTTAGTACACAGCAGCCTAAATAATAAATTGAAAAAAAATTTACGGAGGTTAAAAGAGGGAGATAGGTCGTTGCAGTTGTGATTCTTTGGTTCCTTTTTGCTTTGAGGGGCTGTCGTCTCGTCTTGCACAACTCTGTAACACTTGCTCAAAAAAATGCAGAGGTCTGTAAATTCAATTCCTCTGCTAGGCGGTTGTATTTTAGGGTATCTGTCTACGTTTGGAACACTTTTCCCCCCAAAATATAAAGTACTGATTAGATACATATATTTTTAGTTCAAACGTGATACAAATAAGGAAAACAAATATCATTTGGGGAAAAATTTCTTAACATTTTGAAACAGAGGTTTTTTTTTTATGAATCTCAGATACAATGGAGAGTTTACGCCACAGACCTTAGTATCCATTCAACTGAATGCATTTTGATTTCCTCTTTGCTATATATTACTATGAAACTTACCTGTGTCATGAAGTAAAAGTTTTAAAATATTTCCAAAAATCCCTTAAGGGGACTCACGACTCTTAAGTCGAGGAAATAAGGCATATTTTCGTACTTTTTGACTCTTTGTAACTATTTCAATTTACTCCCAATTTTTCCAAATTTTATGTACATGATAAATTGATATATTTATTTTAATAAACAAATTTTCAACTCTCAAAATAATTTTAAATAATTTTTTTTTTTTTAAAATGCTTCAGATAACCTTGCTTTTTAAGCATTTTTATTGTATACTGGCTCGCGCGCAGAACTATGAAATTAATTTTACACTTAAATGTATAATTCCTGTTTTATATTTAAAATAAATAATTCAAAATACCATTGAACATAAAGCATTCAACATAAAAATATTTTTCAATTTTTTTAAAACTGCTCAAAATATACTTAAAATTTCCATAAATTTTTGCATTCATTTACCCCTGAAAAAATAACAAAATGGGCAGTGATTGCAATAATTCTAGTTCAGACGCATTAAAATAACACGATTATGCGGTGATAAAAATTTCATGGAATTATGTTTCGTAGTTTTTGAGATATCAGTTGCGGAATGATGCAAAATTACATTTTGATAAAAATGAGTTGAGAAATGAGTTTTGAGAAAATAACTACCAGAAAAATAAAATCACGTGATCGGCATTTAATAAATTAAATTCTAAAAATCAATCTTTAAAAATTCACCAAAAATCAGAAAATCGAGATAAAGGTTCGAAAAAAATTTCATTTTGATGTAATTTTTAGGATTTTTCTCGTAATATAAATTTTATAAGCCTCAAATTACTATTTTAAATGCAAACTTTAAAAAAGTTACAAAAACAGCTTAAAAATTTAATTTAAAAAAATCTAACAAGAATTTTTCAAAAATCTTTCTTAGTGCACCCCTACACCATAAGAAGAATCGCCATGCAAAATTTCAGCGCTTTAGGTCCAGCGGTTTGGTCTGTGCGTTGTATTTCAGTGAGTCAGTCAGTGAGTCAGTTACGGAACTGTTTTACATATTAATATTAGTCTAGATATTGATTATATAATAAACCAGGTGTAAACAGACAAGTATTAGTGTCCGCATTAATATTACGAGTGGCTTATACGTCAGATCACGACGATCGAGCTTAACAAACTCTGTAAACAGAATGAGAATAATTAATATTCTATTTCAATACATTGGAGATACTTATAATAAAAAATAGATATAAGTCGGACCTCTATTTAACGAACCTCTATTTTGCGAACTTTTCCTTGGAACCAAGAATGTTTTGCGAATTTCTTCGTAAAATAACCTCCAAATAGCGAAGTGCATTCTCCATTTAACGAACTTTTTCTTGTGATCCAATATTTTTTTCTCCATATTTCTCAAAATATTTATGAACATTTAAAACTTATTCTTTCTTTTAACACATTTAACACATTAACTTTCGTTTAACACGTTCCGACGCGAATTACGGTTTACAGTTTGAAGAAAATATGCCTGAAGGGGTTTTTGGTGCATTGCAAAGATGCGAGACGTATTATGAGAGAAAACACTTTTTCAAACAAAAAACTCATACAAAAATTACAAACTTTATCGGAAATTAAATTTAAGGACGCATGTGGTAATGTAAGCTTAAAATTACTCGTTATAATAAATGCGATAATGTCATTAAAATTCATTAATTTTAATATAATTTTTTTAATTGAAAATATAATGTATTCCCGGACAATGATTTGTTTTATTCTTGTTTTCCTTGCAGATTTCTGTTTGATGGGTAAGATATATAAAACAAATAGACATAAATTTACAAAATAAAGGAGGGATTAATTACTTTTATTAATAATATTTAGTTTTATGAATTTAAAATCTGTCTTGTGTAGTTTAAAGTATTTTAAAAGGCAAATCTTTATTTAACGAATTTTCCATATAACGAACTTTTTTCATGATTAAGCGTCTTGGTGGCTACGAAATTGGACTGTCCCTTAAGGGGACAGTGGACCTTCAAACCTAACTTTTTTTGTTTTGAATGAATTTGCTTGAAATCTGAATATGTGATTAGTACCATAGATATGTAAAAGTGGTTGAAATTTAAAGATGAAATATTAATAATTTAGGAATTATGAATTATTAATTATATCAAAAATTGGCCTCATTAAAGATGTTCCATGCGCATTTCTTTTGCATATAATATGATAATTTTTATTTACAGCACACCTTATAGAACTAACAACGAAACGTATTGCTTATTTTAAGCATTCATTAAAAATATAAAGAGAAAAAAATAATAATAGTGAAGACACACTTTTCATGACGCAAAATACCCATAAATCATCTTTTCGAGTACAAAATTTAGAAATTCCGAGCTACGAAGCATCATTTTTTTCAATAAAATTTATTTGATGTACAGTTAAGTATATAAAACTTAAATTTCAAAGCAATACGATAGTTAGAAATGCGCCCGTAGCAATTTGAATATTCGTACGACGTGAAAATTTTTATTTTGAGAAAAACGCATTTAAAGTGATTGCTATTAGTAACCCCATAATATCTAAATTAAATACAAATGCCTATAACTAGGAAAGTAATCCCAGAAATTAAAAATTCTTTCTGAACACATTCCTACTCGTCCGTAGTTCCACAATTCAATAAAATAAAAAAATCGAATTTTTGGACAAATTTTACAATTGATATTGAGGGGACAATGGTCCCCTCAATATCCAAGTCAACAGGAGGAAGCGCGACGTCACACCTCCGGCGCGTGCCCTCAGAGCAGTCACGGTCACCATGTGTGTGTGTGTGGACTTGCAGTCTCAAAACCGAAGAAATTGGGTCTCTATTTTAAAACTGTAACGAACTGTACGAACAATTGTCGGACTTTAAGAGGGGGCGTATAGTCCCCAGAGAAGCAGGTTGGTCGAACAGGCGTATCGGCCGCCACCTCGGTCGGAGCAATATGGTAGTTGCTCGGTGTTGGCAAAAATGGATCGCGGAAGAAATATTCTACCGTCGCGGAGGGTCAGGGCGTCCCAGGAACACAAATGCGCGCAAGGATCGCGCAATCATAAGAGCGGCCACGTCCACACCAAAAACGTCACTAGAATCAGTTCGACACCATTTACCCCTTTTCAGACATCCGGTGGTATCAAGGGAAACCATTCGGAGACGACTGGCCGACGCAGGTATAAGGAGCCGACGTCCATTAAGACGCCTAACACTGACCCCAAATCATAGGCAGCGTCCATTGGATTTTTGCCGACCTCGGGAAAGTTGGAGTGTGACCTACTGGGGGCGTGTGATCTTCAGCGATGAATCCCGATTCAGTCTCAATGCTGATGACCTGCGCAAACGCGTGTGGAGGCGGCCAGGTCACCGGTCCGATCCGGCATTTGTTGTCGAAAGGCATACGGCGATTACACAAGGTGTGACAGTGTGGGGAGCGATTTGTTGGGACACAGATCACCTCTAGTCGTCGTTCAACGCACTTTGACGGAACACAGTTACGTGGACGAGATTTTAACGCCAGTTGCACTGCCTATGCTATCAAGTCGCCCAGGTGTAATTTATCAGCAAGACAACGCACGTCCACATACTTCGCGACTCTCCCAACAATGTCTTCAAGGATATGACGTACTCCCATGGCCTGCCAGGTCACCAAACCTCTCACTAATAGAGCACGTCTGGGATGTGCTTGGAAGACAACTGCAGCCGTCCCGGAATATTGGTGAATGAACTGCCCAGTTACAAATATTATGGCATGACCTTCCGCAGGAGGTCATAGGTGACCTCACTGATTCTATGCCACGCCGTGTTTCGGCTTGTATAGCTGCCAGAGGTGGATTTACTACTTACTGATTTATAACCTTTTTCATGCCATATCTTCTTAATAAAACGGTCTGTTCTTCTGAATCTGAAATCATTTGCTTATCTCCTCATACACTACATACATGTTAAGTTTCGTGATAGTAGCTCGTTTCCTTCTGGGTGCATATATTTTTTTGTGACAGAGTGTATGTCGATCAAATTTTGCAGTAGTGTTTTACATATTACTAACTATATTTTCACCTAAAAACAAAGCTATACGTCTCCATTTAATCATTCTACAGGTACTTGAACTAATAAAAAGATAATAAAAAAAATAAGTGTTTTTTTTTTTGGGGGGGGGGGGGTGAGGTATATTTAATTGATTTTTCGAAATATTTTGAAACTTTTACTTCAGGACACAGGTGTCACAGTAGTATGTAATATAAAAGAAATAAAATGTATTGAGTTGAATGGAATGTAGGGTCTCTGGCGTGTAAGCACCCAATTGTAGTAAAATATTATAGAAAATTCCCCCTATTTTAAAATGTTATGAAATGTTTACCGAAATTATATTTGTTTTCACGATTTTATATCCCATTTGAACTAAAAATATCTATATATTTAAGTTACTAAGCCGACTTTTTGGGCAGTCCGTGATGGGAAACTACTGCATCAATCAATCGACTTCATTTTGGTCTTAAACGAAAAATTGTAATCTGTTGATTTGTCAAATCTGGTTTGTGTAACCGCAATTTCTATTATTCAGTGATAATTTACAATTAAAAAATTGATTTCTGTGCATACTCAGTGGCATGTTTCAATCTGTCTTTAGAAACTCACTGTTTCTGTGCATGCTCAGTGACATGTTTTAATGATAAACACTTCTATTCCGTTGAGTCTAGATCTCTCTCTCCAAGTTTTATTTGTATGATAATTGTGTTTGTGAAATATAAGATTAAACCTGATGGAAATTGTTTATTTAGCGCTGTTTAATGAGCGATAATTTACAATTAAAAAACAGTGACATTTTTAAATCTGGTTTTAGATACTCACTAAGCATGAGGCCGCTTAAAACACATTAATTTCTTTCTGAGCATTATTATGATTTTCCACATTTGGCAATGATGTGTTGGTTATAATTTGTGTAATAGTACATTTATTTACTATCCAGCCGTCATGCTTTGACGGGTACCAACTAGCATGTATTTAATCATTACTGAATAGTTTTGGGGAAAAAAGTGTTCCGAACGTAGGTAGATACCTGAATTAAAACTTTAGAGATCTCTTAATTATCTAGTAGCTTTCTTAGATGTTATGGGTAAAAGTCTCTTTGTTTCACTGGAAGTGCATTTCTGCTCATCCAACAGGGCATCATCTGTCCTCCAAGTTTAGACAATAATAACAGCAACAGATAATTTCGAATCATGTCTGAGATTATCTATGTCCTGCTCTTTTTCCCTCTATTAAGGGGACAGTGGACTTTAAAAATTGTGAAATTTGTCCAAAAATTCGATTTTTTTTATTTTATTCAATTGTGAAACTACGAACTAGTAGGAATGTGTTGCAAAAAGAACTTTTATTTTCTGCGATTACTTTCCTAGTTATAGGCATTTGTATTTAATTTAGATATTATGTGGTTACTCATAGCAATAACTTTCAATGCGCTTTTCTCAAAATAAAAATTTTCACGTCATACGAATATTCAAACTGCTCCGGGCGCATTTCTGACTATCGTATTGCTTTGAAATTTAAGTTTTATATACTTAACTGTATATCGAATAAATCTTATTCAAAATAATTATGCTTCGTAGCTCGGAATTTCTAAATTTTGTACTCGAAAAGATGATTTATGGGTATTTTGCATCATAAAAAGGGTGCTTTCACTGTTATTATTTTTTTTCATTTTATATTTTTAATGAATGCTTAAAATAAGCAATAAGTTTCGTTGTTAGTTCTATAAGGTATCCTGAAAATAAAATTTACCATATTATATGTAAAAGAAATGCGCATGGAAGATTTTTAATGAGGCCAATTTTTGATATAATTAATAATTCGTAATTCCTAAATTATTAATATTTCATCATTAAATGTTAACCACTTTTACATATCTATGGTACTAATCACTTATTCAAATTTCAAGCAAATCCATTCAAAACAAAAAAAAAGTTAGGTTTGAAGGTCCACTGTCCCCTTAATATGCCTTGTAACAGCGGGGCCACATCAGCTAACTCAACTGCCTAATTGAAAATTCCACTGAAGGAAATAATCCGAGGACAAAGACAGTGTTTCTTTATGTACATTGATTTATTTACAATTAAATGCACAAAACTATATTTACACACAGACATAGCACATTATATTCCTGGGCTCTCAGAGCCAATATCTAGTTAACACATTTGAGGATGTCGTTTATATGTCGTTAAATCTGTTGCGATAGCTAAGCACAGAAACTTCGCGCCGGACACCGGTTTACGTGATCCAGTTCGTATCTATATATAGACTACTAGCTGAAAACCCGCACTTCGCTACGGAGTACATTCAAAGTAAAAACATCGGTGAATGTATGCAATTAATGCCAATATATATATAATAAATACGACGATCAATGTATATAATTGATGTAAAATATATATATATTTATAAAAAAATCGTAAGGGATATTTTTATAGACAAAATAATGTAGAAGAAGATATTCAAATTAAATCTAATATAAAGAATACTAAAGAATATAGTACAGTTAATATAGTACAGTTTCTAGAACATTTCTTTTACTGTATTTTAATATTTTTTTGGATAATGTCCAATCGTCTGCCGCATTAGCAAGAAAAAAAAAATTATTTTTTGTCTATTTAGTTTTTATGCACGTGACGATAAATTTATTTAAAGTGCCAGAAAAAGAAGTCACGTGATCAGCATTTAATAAATTAAATTCTAAAAATTAATCTTTAAAAATTCACCAAAAATCAGGAAATGAAGGTAAAGATTCGAAAAAGATTTCATTTTAAAGGAATTTTTATGATCTTTCTCGTGATATAAATTTTATAACCCTCAAATTATTATTTTAAATGCAAACTTAAAAAAAGTAAAAAAAACAGCTTAAAAATTTAATTTAAACAAATCTAAGAAGAATTTTTCAAAAATATCTCTTAGTGCACCCCTACACTATTAGAAGAATCGCCATGCAAAATTTCAGCCCTTTAGGTCCAGCGGTTTGGTCTGTGCGTTGTATGTCAGTCAGTCAGTGAATGAATGAATGAATGAATGAGTCAGTTACGGAACTGTTTTATATATATAGATAAAGGATCTATCAACGCATCTTTCGTATCTATCGACTTAAAAATGATGACTTGAGAAGTGGTGTGGGATCACGGATAGTATGAAGTAAATTTAGATTATGTTTCATCAAAAAACGTGCTGTAAACATTCTATTATTACATATTTTTAATATTATCCTTTATATTATATATATCTTAAAAGTATGATATCGTTAAATAAGGGGGGCAAACAGCCTTACAAGGCTACATTGTTTCCATTTGCTTTTAACCATACGTGCGAGACTATGTTTTCAATTTTTTCAAAAATTTCCAACGGCGGGTTACAAGACTACATAAAAATAAAAACAAGAACAAACAAACAAAAGAGAACTAAAAACGCCCACGAACCCAAAATTTTCCTAGCTATCCAATATCTCTCCCATGCTGGAGCTGGACGTAAGTCTGTATATGGGCAGTGTTGCCAACTTGGTGGTTTTCCCCCTAAATTTTGGGGTAAGTTAGACGAAAAGGGGTGTTTTTAGGGGCATTTTGTGGGGGGGGGGGGACATTTTTCAATATTTTGTACAATTGAGACGCGATTTTTTTATTAGATTATAAGTTTTATACACATGTCAAATGCAAATAAGCCTCCATTTCATTATGCAAGTGTGTATTTTCTATTTATTTCAATTTATCTCTCAAACAGGATGCCTATTTGGAACCAGAATTTCTTTTAGGAAGGTCTAGGGTGATCTCGAGTTGGTGTTAGGGGGGAAACAGGGGGATTTCGAGATGGCGCTAGGGGGAGGCGCTTCGTAGAGGTTGGCAACACTGTATATGGGTGAAGTGTTGCACCATGTCCTTTCGTCTATTACGGAGCTTGCAGAAGGGTTCTGAAACCATATTTATATGGCAGAGATGTTTCAATAGGCGATCATGGCCCGTCATTATCAGAAACGTAGCGTGCTTCTAACTTTTTTTTTTAGGGGGAGGGGGCATGAATTGAATTCAGTTAGGGCTCTCCTCAGCGCATTGACTGCCGGACGGTCCTTAAAATATGAAATATGATTTCTTTTTTTTAAAATTGAATAACAATAGAATTGATGTTTGAGCAGTATTCAAAAGTTATACAATGAGAAAAATAAATATAATATAAATAAAATGAGAAAAAAATATTTCATCGAATTTTTGTTATGGGTCATATCATTGTTGAAAACTATGTTAAAACCCTTTGAGGGGCTCCGTTTGCACAGTGCAAACGCCTAAATCTAGTCTTTTTTTCACTTGCATTCAATGTATTCCAGTTAAATGATCAGAAAAATGGTTAGTTCTGCCATCCGTTATCAGCTTAAAGAAGTAAAAACATTTTGCAACCTTTATTTGGAAAAATTTTCAAGATTCTTCAGGTTAAAAAAAATCGGGAAAAAAATGTGCAACGGGCGAACGGGGAAGGTTGTTGTCCCTTAAAGGGTTAAGACTAAAGATATAATCGGAATCCTCAGTTTCACAGTTTGAAAAAGAGGGGACAAAGCAACTTTCTTGAAACTTTTCTACAATTTTCCGACTTTAACTGAAATTGTATTAACGTTTTAATTTATTTCAAGTTAAGTTGGAGGGAGGGGGGACGCTACGCTTATGGTCACTAATCAAAGCAAGGCGACTGCTTTCTGTCTCAGCCATTCTTTGAACAAGAGTTCTTGTGAGAGGGAGTTCCTCAAAGTCTCTCAAAGTCTTACAAGCAACTTTAGCAAGTTATGAGCTACCACCACATTATTGGATGTTTCTAGCACAGATGCCCCCATTTTAGCCAGGGCCTGGACCAGCTCGTTGCCCCGGATGTCGCACTGCAGGGCAATCTCAAGGGTTTCAAAAGGAGTTGCATACAAATCACACAACGGCGACGTGAGAGTGGAATTCTCAAATATTGAACACAAACTATCTAAGGTACAGGTTCACCTTTCTCATTCATTTTTTTTATATTTTAATTTTATATAGATAAATGAAGTTTTTAATTTTCAGTGTTTTAATAGGAATCTTAAAAATTTAAAATCATGCTCTTTTTAATTTAATTTTTTGTTAATATTTACCTTAATGAAATACAAATACATATTAATACAGTAGAACCTCGCTTAACGAGCACCTCGCATAACGAGTATTTCGCATAACGAGCAAAATAAATCGTAAAAAAATGGCTCGCTTAACGAGCAACATTTCGCATAACGAGTGACGCGGAAGGAAGTCCCCCCTTCACGTCACTCGGATCTTCACGTCACCAGGATCATCAACGGCCGAAAATTAAGTACTTAACGGTAGTCACGGATGGTTCGAGAAGCCAATATCATGGGACTGGAGGATAACAATGATATTGAGGAGCTCGTGGAAGAGCACAACCAAGAGCCGACCACCGAACAGCCAATAGAATTGCAGTGTCTTTCACGGCAAGCAGTTATAGAGGAGAGTTTGTCAGTGGAGAAGGACGAAGAAACAGCAAAGAAACAATCTTCTGGCGCAATAAAAGAAACGATGAAAGCATGGGAAACTGTTGCATCGTGAGTTACAAAGCATCACCCCGATAAGACGGTGGCTATGCGCGCTATAAATTTATTCAATGACAATACGGTGACACATTTTCGGCAAATTTTGAAGCGCCGTCAAAAACAAATGTCGCTAGATAGCTTTCTAGTAAAAAAAATTAGATATGTGTCATAAATTCGTAAATAATAAACTACATATGGATGATTTTGCTCCTTAAGAATTTATGTATAAGTAATTTTTTTTAAAATAATAAACGTTACATATAAAAAATTTTGAGTATTTTTTGGCATGGAACGCATTATCGTATTTTACACTAATTTCTATGGGAAAAATTGTTTCGCTTAACGAGTGTTTCGCATTACGAGTAAGACTCTAGAGCGAATTATGCTCGTTATGCGAGGTTCCACTGTATTTAAATATAAAATTTTAGTTATATGAGATTTGGCAAAAAACTAGTGCAGATGGTAAGGAGGTCCTCTTTGTTTGTTATTCTGCAAAGTAAATATGTACCCAAAAAATAGGAAATAATTTTGCTTTTTTCGTTTCTGTTAACATTTTCTGAAATTGGAAAAAAATTTCTATCACCAATAAATTCTGATTGGGGTAGCGTGATTTTTTAATTTAAAGTCAATGGGTCGGCGACGAAAAAAGTTTGCGCACCACTGACCCATAGAAGAAATACATAAAAATTTGAAGCATTCCTTTACATTTCGGAAAGAAGAGCAAATCGGGGAACAGACACAATTGTCAACGAAAGGACACTCAAAAGTCGGTTGCAAATGCTACGGTTTTCATAGGAACTGTTCGGTAATTTTATTCTTTAATTAAGAATGGCTTGCAATTTTGCATAGAGATGGCAGCAGAGAATTTCAAAATACAGTTTCATAGTGTTTACAAACAACGCTGGTTTGTTGTTTTTCGGACCGTAAGATCCACCTTTTTACATAAAAAAATAGGCTTAAAATTGGGGTGTTTCTTACGGTCTGAAGGTGACATTAAAATAAAATGAACATTTTATATGTATTATATATATTTATTATATACATATTATATATATTTTATATATATTACATATTATATATATATTTAATCTTTATTCAGGAAGAAATTGAAAATATCTTTATTTACCTAACAAAATACAAAATATTCTTTTTCTAAAAATCTTCCCGTAAATTTGAGGTGTGTCTTATGGTCCGAAAAATACGGTATATTTTGTCATTTTTCACCTTTAAATAGAAACTTGAATACCGAATTTTTAAAATCTTTGAAATTTTTAGCAGTTTATTTTTTTACAGAACAGTAAACTGTCGATGTCTGGCTTTACGAAATGAAACTCCTGTTTTGCAAAAGTTTATTAAAAAAAATGAAGGACTGAAAAAAAAATGCTTTCCGCCTTTTGAGATCTACTTTACGGGAACAAGGGACCCTCAAACCTCGAATATTTTCATTTTTAATGTTTAACTCTATATACAGAATGAGAATAATTAATATTCTTTTTTACTACATTAAAGACCCTTTGAATTCAAAATAAGAATTTTTGTCAAAATAATGCCTATTTCTCAAAAATAATTTCAAAAGTGCTAGCATTTGAAAGTGCTCTGTGCGCAGCCCATATCCTTTAAAAAGCTTCAGATTTTTTATATAGGTTCACTATACATATATAAACATAATTGTGCATTGAATTTCTTTTTGTATAAATAAAAAGTCAAAAATATATTTTTTTTCTAATCTGCTGTTATTTTTTATGTTTTTACATTTTTCTACTTCATTTCATGGTCTATAAATTTGAAAAATGTTTGTGGTTTCAAAGAATTGTGCACAGTTTTATGACAAACCCGTCCATTAACAATCGGGAGAAATTTGGAAGAAATCAGAAGAAAATTAAAACGCATGGAGCATTTTGAAGAATTCTAGCAATTTTGAAAACTTTTTTGAAAAACAGGTCTTATTCCTCCACAAAATACTTATTTGTGATTTATAAGTGCCTTCAATGTAGTAAAAAATATTAATTATTTTCATTTTGTGTATAGAGTAAAATATTCAAAAATTAAAAAAAAAACGAGGTTAAAAGTCCTTTGTACCCTTAAAAAAGAAAACAGACTTGCAGTGGCGTAGCAAAAGGGGGGCAAGGTGGTCTATCATGCCACGGGCGCCTCTCGCAGAGGGGCGCCAATGTAAGATCTATATATTATATTACTATATGTTTTCGAGGTGGATGCCAATATAAGGTCTATATACTATATTACTATATGTTTTTCGGGGAGGGCGCCAATATAAGGTATATATATTATATTACTATATTATTTTGTGGGGGGCACCAATATAAGGTCTATATATTATATTACTATATGTTTTTAGGGGAGGGCACCAACATAAGGTCTATATATTATGTTACTATATGCTTTTCGGGGGGGGGGGGGAGTGCCAATATAAGGTCTATATATTATGTTATTATATGTTTATCAGGGGCGCCAATATAGGGTCTATATATTATATTACTATATGTTTTTCAGGGGAGGGGGGCGCCACAAAGGTATCGTGCCCCGGGCGCCAGTTATGCTCGCTACGCCACTGCAGACTTGAAAAATATGCATTTACTATTGTTTAGTTGAAAAAATACCGAGCAAAAGGCTAAACACGGGTACTTGAGGTCAAGTGATACGGGCGCCCGATTATCTCGGAAATTTCACATGGCCAAGTTTTGTTCCTGGTGGATGGCACGTGTCTCTAAAACTTGGAAATTCTTCTTTCGTAAGCTCAGAGCAACGCCAACAATTATCACGGAAACGTCCAAGAGAAAGATATAACGTCGTGTGGTTTTTGCCCGCAATGCATACGCCGCTGGAAGTCGACTATCATTTGTGGCGTCACGTCAGCTGTGATATTCCAGGGGAATGTGGCGCCGCTCTTGTGTCTTCTGTCGGCCATTGTTTCGAGTGTGCCGCGAAAAAAGAGGAAGGACCTTGACTCACATCTCTGAGCTACGCTTTTCGCTCTTTGTCTGAGCTCCTTTTTCGCGTTCCCTCACCTGCGTGTTCTCGTTGCCTACATCAGAACAAACTACCTGTCCCAATCGGATCATACTTAGTAAATAAACCAAATCATATTATCTGCTCTACTCTGATAAATTAAAGTATTTACAGCGAAAGCTATGTTTCTTTTTTTTACTTCTGCGCGTGTGTGCTGGGCCATTTGAATGCGGCATCGCCAAAATTATCGGCTCACAATTAATGCTGCTTTACGACTACATGCTATGAAATATGCTATAGGGCTTTTAGAATCCAATAACGCAACCCTCCCCTTTCTACGATGATCACGTTGCCAATTACCGTAATTTTAAAAATTCTGCACTGTCCCATGCGTTTATACCCTCTAAGCCATAGATTCCTAAACTGTGGTCCGCGGACCCCTGGGGGTCCACGAAACAATTTTGACATTAACAATCTATACTTGAACAAGATATTCTCGTGGAATTATCACGCGGAGACGTCTTTGAAACTACAATTCAACAAAAATGAACTCTCAAACGTTTGGTTTTTTTCTCAGATCTGATTACCCTGCACTTGCAAATGAAGCCCTCCAACATTTGATTCCGTTCTTCACAACATATTTATGTATACAAGCTTTTTCGGTACTGATATATGTATATGAAATCAAAGTATAGAAAGAAACTCAATGTAGAAGCGGACCTCGGAATAAAACATTCCAACATACAGCCCGACATTGCGGTTCTGGTTTCAAGAGAACCACTGCACCCGTCTCATTAAGTAAAAATCATTTACAGAAAACATAATAATAAGATAGATCAATTTTGACCAATATTTGACCAAGAAATGTTTGTACGAGTTTAATGTATTATGATTTGTAACTTTTAAAATTCTTTTTACTACTGATTTTATTCATTTTACGTTTTTTATACTATGTCCTAATAAAAATGTTCGTCTCTATAAATGCGCAAGACTATTTATTAAAATAACCAGCCATACATTTTTACCAATATTTATTATGACGTAGTGCCTATGAGATTATTGAGCCAAAAATTAAGTCTCAAAAACGACTTAAAATGCCTAGAGTTGGGATGGAGTCCGCAAAAAGAAATGTTGTTCAAGAGGGGGTCCTCGGACTACAAAAGTTTTAGAACCCCTGCTCTAAGCCAGCTCTGTTCAGAAATTTATGATGCTTATTTAAATAGTACTTTAATATTAAAATGTGACTGGATTGATTTATGTAAATTTAATATTTTTGAAAACTACCTCTTTAATGGCTTATGTTTCTTTAAACAGATAAAGGGTATACCTATGGGAAATAGCTATTCTAGTGCATTTGCCAACCTATTTTTACATTTTTACGAAACTAAATTTCTTAACTCAAATAATGTTACCGGATTTACATATATTGATAATCTTATAATTTTTAACTGCAACGATTTGGAATTTCTTAATCATATCTACCCAAAGGAACTAACTTTAAACCGGACTAATGATAATAATCTTTGTGCGACTTATCTGGATTTAAAAATTAAAATTCAAAATAGAGAAATAAAAATAGGGATATATGATAAAAGGTTAGATTTTAACATCGAGGTTATTCCGTTTACTAATTTCCATAGCAACTTAAACTATAAAATTTATTATAATATTTTTTACTCACAACTTTACAGAATAAAAAACATATGTAACAAAGCTGGGGATTTTTTGGAGGCATGTAGCATTTTCGAGGAAAACTTAAGAAAAAACGATTTCCCTAAAAATTTCGGCAATTTAAAAGTTTTTAAAAAATGGCATTTAGACTCAGGAATTTTTAAAGGTGTTTAGAATAGTATTTGTGTTTTCATTTGGTTAGGCTATAATGGGGGGTGGCGTTATAGTAATGTTACTATGACGTAATTTTTAGGATAGAATTGGCTGCTGTTTCGCCATAACCGTCACTTACGGAATTGGGGTATGTACGCGTCTTTTATTTTGCATTAGGATTTTGTGTGCTTGCATGTAAGGTGCGTTGAGCCCATACTGTAAGTTGTGTTTGTCTCTTCATTTTCTTTTTGACTTATTGCTTACTTGGGGGACCTTGGATTTCGGGGCCTTGGGATGTCTTTTGGGCTTACCTGCATCCTATTCAGAAAGTTCCCCTTGAGGTAACTGACATGGTTAGGCCCCCTGAAGAAGAGACCTGTCGGTTACCTCTGTTGTTTTATGGTTCAGTTCCGGCACTTATACAGAATCTTGCCGTTGGTGCGTGGATGCCCAAAGTGCTTGATTTCTGTTTGTTTCTTGTCTATATTTGTATTATTTTTATCTATCTATGTTGGATTATTTACCTGCTCTAAGCCTTTATAAATCGGAATGCAAACTTTCCTCTTTCATGTTTTCAAGTTGAAATGGCTGTTTTGGGGAAAAATTTCGAAATTTCTTTAATTGTTCTGTTTCAAAGGCCAATCTTTCAGGATTCTAAAACTGTTCCACTTTTATTCGTAGGAACATTGGATGAGAACTTATGGCCAATTTAACCTTAACGTCGGCTCATCTGTCTTTATACTGTTCTCCGGCTCACCGGTCTCGCAAACCGCCACGCTATGAAATTAGGATATTTTTCTCAGTTATAAGTCATCAATGCAAAACTACTGCCACCTCTCGTTCTTGAAGAGAGCAAATAAAAAAATAGATTATTCAACAAAAATTTCAGAATTCGATTCCTCAATCTATGATAAAGAGAGCGCGAGAGAGACAAAATGTCTGGTTCGTCGTGAAACAAGAGGAATTCTTCCAGCCATGCTATCTACAACAATAAAACGAAGATCTTGGAAATTGAATGCATGCAGACTGACAGATAATTAGAAGGGTTCAGGGCTTATCGGTCATACAGACCGGCAAAAATTTAAATCGGTTGAAGGCCCATCGGTCCAAAACACCGACTCTGTTTTACAAAGATTAAATTTGCCGACAAAATGCGAGCGGGCGAAAATCTCCGATGTGTTGTACTTAAAGGTCGGGACCTGACTGAAGAACTCACGAACCCTCAACAGTCAGATCTCCCCCACCCTTAAGGGGACAGTGGACCTTCAAACCTAACTTTTTTTGTTTTGAATGAATTTGCTTGAAATTTGAATATGTGATTAGTACCATAGATATGTAAAAGTGGTTAAAATTTAAAGATGAACTATTAATAATTTATGAATTATGAATTATGAATTATATCAAAAATTGGCCTCATTAAAAATGTTCCGTGCGCATTTCTTTTGCATATAATATTGTAATTTTTATTGACAGGATACTTTATAGAACTAACAACGAAACTTATTGCTTATTTTAAGCATTCATTAAAAATATAAAGAGAAAAAAATAATAATAGTGGAAACACCCTTTTTATGACGCAAAATACCTATAAATCCTCTTTTCGAGTACAAAATTTAGAAATTCTGAGCTACGAAGCATAACTATTTTCAATAAGATTTATTCGATATACAGTTAAGTATATAAAACTTAAATTTCAAAGCAATACGATAATCAGAAATGCGCCCGGAGCAGTTTGAATATTCGTTTGAGATGAAAATTTTTATTTTGAGAAAAATACATTTAAAGTTATTGCTATTAGTAACCACATAATATCTAAACTAAATACAAATGCCTATAACTAGGAAAGTAATCACAGAAATTAAAAATTCTTTTTGCAACAGATTCCTACTCGTCCGTAGTTTCACAATTCAATAAGATAAAAAAAAATCGAATTTTCGGACAAATTTCACAATTTTGAATTAAGTCCACTGTCCCCTTAAAAACAGGTGCAACAGCAGTCTCCTAGACCGATGAGCCGAAGGAAGGGTTAATAAACCGGAAACGATATTAAAAGACCGGGAGTAGCATCTTTCAATGCGTTTTCTAGAAAACTCACTTTTCAGTTACTTTTGTAAACGAGAACATTTAAATAGATTTCAATATATTTCGATGACATCTTGCAATAGTGTTTTACATATTATTAACTATGTTTTGAAGTAAAAGCTAAGCTATAGGTGTTCATTGAATCATTCTACAGGTCCCTGCACAAAGATAAAAATATATTTGTTTAAAAAAATAGTGTTTTTTCATTTTTTTTTATATATGTCAGTTATTTTTTCGAAATATTTAAAAACTTTTACTTCAGAACAGGGGTGAGTATCGCAGTAGTATGTAGCATAAAGGAAATTAAGTTGAATTAAGTTAAATTCATTGAGTTGAATGGAGTGTAGGGTCTCTGGCGTTTATAAAAAATTATAAAAATTTGTAAAAACTAGTAGGTACCTGTCGAAACATGACGGCTAGATAGCAAATAAATGTACTAATAGGGCAGTGCCTCTCAGCATGTAACATCTCAGCTCTTGCAGATTTTACTTCTTGTTTGGCGAGGAGTAGCAAAACATTGCATAACTTAACATGGCGTTCAATGAGCATTCTTACAGCTCGTTGAATAAAATTCTCTCAGATTACGCAAAGTCTTTAGATACGGTATCTCAACAAAGGTATATCACTAAATTAAACATTCAGGTACAGCCCGGAAAGGTTTATTCAGTATGTGACCCGTATTTATTGACAGAGGAAGGAGTTACGATACAAGATGCTGGCCTGAAGTAACTTATCCTGATATCTATACATATCTCAACATAATAATAATCATTCTCGACGAAAGAATGATTATATCCTCTTAAACCTTGCGAAATATTGAAAAAAAGTGTTAAAATACCTGTTACATACAACTAATGAGGAATTTTATAAATAACCTTAAATTATTTAACTCAAAATGAAGGTATCGTCCAAAAACACATGCAAACGCATAAGAACGGCTTCTGTTTTCTGCCACCCGATAATCACGTGATCTACAATAGACGAAAACTGACGTAGCCAGTGATGTTGCGACGTTTCTCCTTATACGCAAATTATAATCAACGCATCATTGCCAAATGTTGAAAATCATAAAAATGCGCAGAAACAAATGAATGTGTTTAAGCGGCCTCGTGCTTAGTGAGTATCTAAAGACAGATTTTAAAATGTCACTGAGCATGCGCAGAAAGCAATTTTTTTTAAATTGCAAATTATTACTCATTAAACAGCGTGAAATAAACAGTTTCCTTCAGGTTTAATCTTATATTTCACAAACATAATTATCATAAAAATAAAAATAGCAGAGAGAGATCTAGAGAGACTCCTCGGAATACACGTGTTTATCATTGAAACATGTCACTGAGCATGTGCAGAAACAGTGAGTTTCTAAAGCCAGATTTAAACGTGCCACTGAGTATGCGCAGAAATCAATATTTAATTGTAAATTATCGTTAATTTATAGAAATCGCGGTTACGAAAACGAAATTTGACAAATCTACAGATTACAATCTTTCGTTTGAGACCAAAATGAAGTCAATGTATGCAGTAGTTTTCTCTCACGGACTGTCCAAAAAGTCGGCTTAGCAACTTAAATATATAGATTCCCTCTATTTTAAAATGTTATGAAATTTTAACCAAAATTATATTTGTTTTCGTGATTTTACATCAAATTTGTACTAAAAATATATGTATTGAAACAGTACTATATATTTTTGAAAAAAGTGCTTCCGAACGTAGGCCTTATAGGGTTACATATAAAAATTTTCAAAATATTTTCCGCGAAAAAAATTTCCTCCGAAAAAAGTAGTGATTTATTTTTGATTTGCTCTATTTAAGATGATTAAAAATTTCATAAATAAAGTTTGTATGCAACCCGAAGATAAATTATTTCAAACCCTTTCCTATTCACTAAAGTAAAAAAAAAAATAAACTAAAAAATAAAAATGAATCAAATAGAGTAATTCGTCAGTCAGATGCATCCAGAATTTAATATGATTGAAGTTTTTGATATTTTCAAATATTTTAACCCAATATTAAATTGTTCCAGTGTTTTTTTTTTTTTTACGTTCAATAAATAGTGTTTCTGGGAAGAAAATAATTGTACAATGATAGTAAATAATTTAAATATAAAATTTGTGTGCCGGAGCGTCTTAAGCGAGAGTGAATCATTTAAGTAAAAAAAGGGAAAAATTGGTATTTTTTTTTTTAATCTTGAAGTCTCAGTTTCGTAATTTTGGGGGGAGGTCAGACCGCATCTCGAAAGACACCTGAGTACAGGCCATATCGGTTAAGAGGGTCAGGGACACAAAATTCTTCAAATTTTCGAAAACAATTTATCGCATTAAAAATCTTCTGTTCTTTTGTGCTTAAAATGACGTTTAAACCATGTTTCTATCTTAATTAGAACAGGAGATATTAATTTTTTTGTTTTGCAACATTTTAATAGCAGTCATTTTTTGTTTAAACCTGTTCTTTAAACGCTGATGAAAAGATGCTGTCAAAAACCTATTATTCACTTATCTTTTCATGTTTTTGGTTCCAGGCTGTAGTGGTATATGGATTATACTAGTTTTTTCACTTACAACTTTGTCTACTATACACACACACACACACACACACATATATATATATATATATATATATATATACACATACGTATGTATATCAAAATTTTGACGCATTTTGGTACTTTGTTTAACTGTTTACCGCTTGCCCAAGCGATACAGACTTGGTTTGGCTCTCTGACAAAATTATAACTCACGACGACGGAGGGTTTTAGCGTCTGGAATTTTGCTTTACGGAGGAGAGTAATCCTACATTAAAAGTAAAACAAATGAGTCAGTTATTGTCTCACTGCCGCAGAAGTAAGTAATCGTGAATTATGAAACAATTATTTCATTATTTTTTTCTGTAAAATTTTGAAGACTGAATTGGATGCTATAACTTTTTTTTTCCCCTCGCCGAAACGGTCAAGTCCCTTAGTCACGCAAAACTTGTGCAGTCGAACCCCGTTATAACGAACTTCAAGGGACCAAATGTTTTGTTCGCTTTATCCGGTGGTTCGCTATATCCGAACCGTTAAGAAAAATGCTAGAGGTCACAAAATGTATAACTCATTTGTTCCAACGTGTATTTAATAATGATGTTTTAAAAAATGACAAAATCTATTAAAAATGATAATTTGTGAATTAAATCGACTAAAATAAATTACATTAAACTGACACAATACTTATTAAATTACGTATAATAGGAAAACGACGGGACCAAAATTTTCGGTCGTTATATCCGTGAGTTCGTTATACACCGGGTTCGCTATAGCGGGGTTCGACTGTAATAGGCATAACGATGACTCCGAGGATATTCTATCTTATGTGTCGTTCGATAAAAGGTTCTACCTTCAATAATACATTCTACGACGTGTATTTGAATTTACATTTTCGAAGGCATTTTAAAAAAAACAATGTCTATTATTTTATTGCTTGTTGTTTTATGGACTGAACCGATTTGGCGAGTGATCTGCTCATTTAATGGTTCAAGTCGTTGCCTTCGCTCAGCATCGATCCACTCTGTCGGTTGAAATTTCATTAATAACATCGTCAGTGACCAGAAGGGGGGGGGGGGGCTGCTAGTGACAACCTCTTGACCCCCCTTCTTCTGAGATTATTTAAAATATAAACTACATAAATAATGCATGGGAAGTTTTTATGGCTTTCTGCTCATCCTCTTTTCTTGTAAAAACTTCTTTTCCAGAGCTTTGTCATCGTCAATTTTCTTTAAATTTATCTCAATCATTCTTGGATGGAACAAAGTAAACATTTAAATACTCTCTTTTTTAAATGGTAAATGAACTCTTAACATTCTTGAATCTAGAAACTCCCCCAATTTTATTATTTTAATGTTATTTAATTGTGACTTAAGGTATCTATCTACCTACGTTCAAATGCTGTTTTGGTTGCAAAATTTCGATTTTTTTATTGTTCTATTTCAAAAGCCAATCTATCAAGATTCTAAAACTGCTTGACTTTTATTCGCACTATCATTGGGGGAGAATTTATGGCTTATTTAGTACATCTTAAGACCGGAAGTATCATCTTTGAATTCATTTTCTGGAAAACTCCTTTTTCAGTCACTTTCGTAAATGAGAAAGCGAATAATTTAACTAGTTTTCAATATATTTCGATGAAATTTTGCAATAGTGTTTTACATATGTTTTGAATGCAAAAAGCTAAGCTATACGTGTTAATGAAATCCATGTACAGGTACCTGTATTTATAAAAAGATAATTTTTAAAAAAATCAGTTTTTTAACTCTCTTCTGGCATATTTCAGTGATTTTTGGAAACATTTTAAAACTTCTACATCAGGACACAGGTAAGTGTTGCGGTAGTAAATAGTATAACGGGAATTGAAATAGATTGAGCTGAATAGGGTCTCTGGCGTAAGCACTCAATTGTACTAAGAACGTATAAAAAATTCCTTCTATTTTAAAATATCACGAAGTTTTTACCAAAATTAGTTTTTATTTTCATGATTTTATATCCCGTGTGAACTAAAAATATATGTATTTAATCAGTACTGTATTTTTGGAAAAAATAACCAGTATAAATTACGTTTATACGGGTTATTACTACGTTTCTATTTACTCGCTTTCTTGTTTGTTTGTGTGTGTGTGTTTGCCCAGTACATATCTTACAATCGATTTTAACTAACTTTCCGACTAGCTAGACATTTGAAACTTTTAGAATAGCTCAGAACACGATGACACTGCATTATTTTAATACTTTCAGCCATCTTTAAGCAGATTTTGAATTCATTTTCAGTTAATTTTGTTTTGTAGACTGGTGCAGCCATCTGTCGGCCCGGACGGGAACGAAAATTTAAACGCGAGTTAACTTCCAATTAACTTCATTTTCTTTCAAGTGGATGGTTTAATTCATCAAAACAATTTTTAAAAAGTATTTATTAATACATAGAATTGTCAAGTTTATATGATTCAACATAAAATTTAAAAACATGGTGTATAAAAAGTTCTTTTTATCTTGTAATTATTTTTTAAACTCTAAAAGTGCGGCAGTCGGAAGTGGTTAAAAATAAATTGAATTTTCTTTCTTGTACATACAAACATATAACATTCAGTCATTCATTGTCACCACTGGACAATGAACGTGTCCGTTTAGTATTGTTTTCCGGTGACCAAAAATACCTCTCGTCAAAGGAAATATTGGATGGCGATCTATCTACGAGTGTATCTCGAATAAAATGAACATCTCGTATTTCTTCAGTTTCACCGATTTTGAACACGAATTCGGTTATCGTACGCCTTGAGTTTGTTTTTGTTAATTCTTTATAGCAGGGGTTCTTAAACTTATATACTCCGAGGACCCCCTCTTGAACAACAATTCTTTTTGCGGACCCTCACCCAACTCTAGGCATTTTAAGTCGTTTTTGAGACTTTATTTCTGGCTCAATATTCTCATAGGCACTACGTTATCTATACTTATATATAAAGAGAGAGCGATTTTTGTACGTGGAGGGTAATCTTCAGAACCACTGCACCTGTTTGAAAAATTCCTTCACTGTTTGAAAGGTACATTATTCCAGATGGACATAGGCTATATATTATGTATATCTGATCAGTAGAAATAAAGTTAGGGCCTTAATCCTAACAATCTCCATTGTTTCCGCTACTGTCTTCTACCGCTTTTATCGCGGTGGGCTTCTGTTCTGACGCTAGCGGTTCGAACCTAGCCGTTCTCCGACACGCCTTTTTCTTTTAAAAAATTTATTTTAATTATTAACTAACATAAAATTAATTTAAGGTATTATTTAGGTTATTATTAACGTAAAAATAGATTTACAATTTATTGGCTATCAACTGGAAATTTATTGGTATAATATTTTCTTCAACCCGGACAAAGTCGGGACGGGCCGCTAGTAATAAATATTGGTAAAAATGTATCGCTGATTATTTTAATAAATGGTCTTGCGCGTTTATAGAGACGAACATTTTTTTTAGGACATAGAAAAAAAAACATAAAATGAATAAAAACAGTGGTAAAAAGAATTTTAAAAGTTACAAATCATGATACATTAAACTCGTACAAACATTTCTTGGTCAAATATTGGTCAAAATAGATCTATCTTATTATAATGTTTTCTGTAAATGATTTTTACTTAATGAGACGGGTGCAGTGGTTCTCTCGAAACCAGAACCGCAATGTCGGGCTCTATGTCGGAAAGTTTTATTCCGAGGTCCGCTTCTACATCGAGTTTCTTTCTATACTTATAACAGTACCGAAAACGCCCGTATACATAAATATGTTGTGCAGGACGGAATCAAATGATGGAGGGCTTCATTTGCAAGTGCAGGGTCATCAGATCTGAGAAATAACCAAACGCTCGTGAGTTCATTTTTGTAGAATTGTAGTTTCAAAGACGTATTGCATGATAATTCCACGAGAATATCTTGTTCAAGTATAGATTGTTAATGTCAAAATTGTCTCGCGGACCCCCGGTAATGGCTACGCGGACCCCCAGGGGTCCGCGGACTACAGTTTAAGAATCTATGCTTTATAGGATTCTTCATCACGTGCCATAATCATTCTTAAATCCCGTTGGAATGGCACGGCTGGTTCAACACCATTTGAAAGAAAATGATTTCCAAGGTTATTGGCTATTCGGGGGCCTTCTAGAATTGTACTTAAAGATAGTCGAACATCATTACTGCTATAAACTAACGGGCAGTCATCTACATTCTCTTAAATACTTTCGGATAACATTGCACTCAATATTTTTTTATTCTTTTTAGATTTTTAAACCATTGTAAAGAAAAAAAAAGGCTGTGTTAAAAAATAATCGGTTCTTTTCCCTGGACCATGTTATTTCAAAACCGTGAAAAACGAGAATCGAGTGTATATATAATCGGGTGTATATCGGGTGTACACACATATATATATATATATATATATATATGTATGTATGTATGTATGTATGTATGTATGTATGTATGTATGTATGTATGTATGTATGTATGTATGTATGTATATCACTATTTTTTCTATTAATTAAACTGTCCAGTACCTATATAATTAAATACCCAATAAGGGTGGGTGGGACTGGGTCCTCAGACTTTGTGAAGAGAAGTCATAAGAAATGAGCTCCTGATGTACGGACATTTCTAATAGAATCTGTCGGGAAAATGTTATACTTTTTCGGCATTGGTTATTTAGACTTTTACGGCAAGAGTTTCTACATATATTTATGCATGTTTCTCTGTCTCTCACTCTCTCTCTCTGTACTCTCTCTCTCTCTCTCTCTCTCTCTCTCTCTCTCTCTATAAATCTTCTGGAACTGGCTTTACATTTTGAATGGAGCTCATCGGTTTGGTTGAATTTTAATAGAAAAAAAATATAATTCATGTAGTCTCTTCTAACGAAACTACCGTGGGTTATTAACGCAGGATTACTTATCGTTTACTTACCTCTTTTTTTTAAATGCATGTTGGTACTTTTCTGTTTAACTTACTGGGTTGGGCTCGCTGCCAAAATTATAACTCGCGACGCAGGACAATTTTTTTTCTCTCCGAAGGACCGTTATTGAGGAACGTAATCCTACGTTAAAAAATCAACATAATTTTTGTCATGAACTGATTACTCTTCCTTGTCTCGAATGGTTTATTAACTCCATTTATACCAGGGCAATTTTTCAGCCCCGCTAAAAGATTAAGTGTACCTTCCCACTAGGGTTTTACAATCCAGATCACGACGCCTTAGTCAGCGGCTGCACATAACCGACGTTTTATTACCGCTCACCTTCTACTCGTGAAGGAACCTTGGAAGAATATATACGCTCCAATCTGAACATTCGATAACTAGGTTACTAACTCTAGCAAAATGTCTAGGGCATCGGCAGGCAAGATAGCTCGCCGCGGGGCGAAAGTTATCAGGCAATTTTCGCCCACGTCACGTTGCCATGGTAATCGGATAGACCTCATCTGGAAGGAAGAGGAACACCGGATTAAGCGTCGAGATCTCGTCAAAAATAATAGCACCTCCTCCGAAGTAGGTGGATAAAGCTGCGCCTCTTTCTTTCTTCTTCTCTCGGTGCGGTATGTTTCGATTCCAACAAATGACAGAATTTATTTCCTGTCCAAAATAACTTGTCGTTTTGGTAAATACTTCAAGCGAGGGAAACTCAAATCTTGGCCTCGAACGGTGTTTCTGTTATCGAACAACTTCCTTTTTAGGGAATAAGGCCGTCTGCACACGGCGCAACTCAAAAGAAACTGATAACTGACTCGAATCACAAACCAGTCCGTGTTGAGTCGTAACCTATGTAATTGAATGGAGCCACGCACACGGCGCAACTGGTTACAAACCCGTCGACCGGGTTTGTAACCAGTTGCGCCGTGTGCGTGGCTCCATTCAATTACATAGGTTACGACTCAACACGGACTGGTTTGTGATTCGAGTCAGTTATCAGTTTCTTTTGAGTTGCCCCGTGTGCAGACGGCCTTACTCTCCGTACCTAAATACAATTTTTTCGACTGGGTGTTGCATTAGGACTCCGAGGAAAATTTTGGGGTATCTATATATATATAACGCGTAGGTATGCGGCACAAAAATCGACGATATTTCTGCACTCCGAATGGCAACGGCTGCAACTACCAGATGTAAACATTAGCGGCCAACCGTATGTGTGTAGTGGCTCTACGATAGCACGTAATTTGGTACAGTTTAATTGCTGTATTTTACTCGTGAATAATTTTAATTTATTCAGGAGATAATTTTAGTTTATCCATTTGTTCCATCGGTTTTTCTAAATGTATGTAAGAGGACAAACTTTTGAGAAAATGTGTTTAGACCTATCAAATCCAGTGTTTAGTCATGGACAGTTGTATGTAAGTTTATCTGAATCTGTTCTTTTGGTTCTGTCACTGTAGTACCTCCTACTTCTGAAATACTCAACTATTCAAGAAGTGTGTATATCAATACTCTTTCGGAATATCAGTAAAATATTATTAATTGCATTATAATACCTTAATAGTAAGTAAGAGTTAATTTTCTTTACTTTTTTAAGTACTTGTTGAATTTTTACTGCATTTTATAAGTGAAGAAATTTTCCCAACAATTTTTTATTTGATATGATTAAGTATATATATCTGAATTGTGAACAACAGTACATACAGAGGGTGATGTAATCCACACTATATATATTAGTACTTGCTGAATTTTTACTCTTTTTTTTAAGTGTAAAAATTTTTCTTCAACAATTTCTTATTTGATGTAATGATAAAGTGTAGATATCTTAATTTTGAAAAATATTACATACAGAGAGGGATGTAATTTTTAATATCTTTGGTGTTGGGTTTCTCAGTCTTATCTTTAACTCTTCTGAAGTAATGGAAATTCACATTTTTTAATCACGATGGTTTAGAATCAGCCTTATAGAGAATTTTGTAATGATTATAAATTTTTTAGCTGAGATCCCACTACCACTTAACGACGTATATTTATGATGACAGGTTATGGTAACATTCCTTATATATGTTTATTTCATTTGAGTTGTTTTGAAAAAGAAAATATGAAACTAAAAGCGACCATGCTGGTCGCGCAGCGGCTAGTTTTAATAAAATGTAAGAGCATCTTGATTAAGACATGCACGCACGTGTATAAATTTTTATAACTTTTTCTGGTTGGATCAATCCATGATTTGGAACCAAGTACGATTTTGAATTATTTCTTCTGACGCTTGTTTAAAGAGAGATTGAAAGCAGGATTGCTCGTGCCATAGGGTTATTCAAACAAATCTGACGTGCCATAGGGTTATTCACTCCGATTGCAAAAAGATTGCATATACATATATGTGTGAAATTTGTCCCCACGGTTTAAATATTAAAAATGTTTCAAGTCAAAATGCGGTAATGCTTATTCTCAACTAACGTTTAATCAAACACAACATATTATTACAATAAAAAAAAAAATGTTAGTGTCCGTCTGACACGACATTAATGCTCATCTAGCGAGAGATAAAAAAAAAGACTACAATCTCCATTCCGTAAACATAAAAACATAGCGTGCCATTTTTAATCCAGCAAAAATAAAATAACGTGCGTTCCGATGAAAACGGTTGAGTTGCAACTATTTTTCTCAAGCAGCACGTTATCCTTAACTCGTGACGCGGCGCGTGCCTTGTGACCCTAAAACATCCATCTTGCCACAAGAGGGGAATTCTCACACACACACACACACACACACACACACACACATATATATATTAGTTTATAACCCCCGTCAAAAATGACGGAATGTTGATCAGCGTTTCAAGAGGTGATTCATCATTTCCATCGGGCGTTGCTGAAAACTTTACTTAAACAGCAGTAAACAACAAAACAAAACTAAACTAAACTAAACCAAAACTGTTTCAAAAGTGAATGACTCACCACACAGCAGGCATTGCTGAAAACGATACTTAAACAGCAGTAAACGACAATAAAATAAAACAAAAATAAAACGTGAAGCACAATTTAATTAACATTAAAATTAAACATTAAAAATGTAGTTATTTAAAGGAAATATGAAAAACCATGGAGTAGAATCAATTCGAAATTCAAGTGAATGACTCAATTGAATAAATGATTCTTTTCAATGGATATATTAATTTGAAGATATTTCAAAAACTAAACGGTTTTGAGCTATTTGAAATTTTCATATTTTTTAAAGGGCTTTCAAAATATGTAACTTTTGTGGTATTATTTTTCAAGAAAAATTTCAGAAAATGGCGTCGCAATGTTAAGATGTTCCCGACTTGGTCCGTCCCGGAATGGTTACCTACACTTTTTCTACTCTAGGCTTTTATATAAGTAAAGATATAACAAATTTTTGTTTGAAATTTCCTTGAAAATTCCGATATTTAAAAATTTCAGCCTTGTCGGAACAACTTAATTTTCTTCGAAAATTCACCAAAGAAAAAAAAAGGAGCCAAATCTTTTGCGAGATACATTTTTCGTTCCGGCTCGGAACAGTTCCAGCCAATGAATGACTCCGGGTCGGATAAATATCCAGATTGATTCAAATCCTGAGGAGCCAAATCAAATTCTTCCCAAAATAATGGTTTCGTGTGGATAAATAAATTAAAAATTCCGCGTGAAACAATTTCACCGTGTCTCGCAGCATGTCACATCTCAACTCTTGAAGATTTTACTTCTTGTTCGGCGAGGAGTGGCAAAACATTGCATAATTTAACATGGCGTTCAACGAGCATTCTTACAGCTTGTCGAATAAAATGCTCTCAGATGACGCAAAGTCTTTAGATACGGTATCTAAACAAAGGTATATCACTAAATTAAACATTCAGGTACAGCCCGGAAAGGTTTATTCGGTATGTGATTCGTATTTATTGACAGAGGAAGACTGGAGTTACGATACAAGACGCTGGCCTGAAGTAACTTATCCTGATATCTACACATATCTCAACATAATAATAATCATTCTCGACGAAAGAATGATTATATTCTCTTAAACCTTGCGAAATATTGAAAAAAAAGTGTTAAAATACCTGTTACATACAACTAATATGAGGAATTTTATAAATAAACTTAAATTATTTAACTCAAAATGAAGGTATCGTCCAAAAACACATGCAAACGCATAAGAACGGCTTCTGTTTTCTGCCACCCGATAATCACGTGATCTATAGTAGACAAAAATTGACGTAGCCAGTGACGTTGCGACGTTTCGCCTTATTGTTGAATTACAAAATTTTTCTTTTAGAGAAATTGACAGCAGACGATTATTATTTTTTTTTAACTGCATAATCATGACGAGTTTCTCGACACATTTTCCTTGAAAGTTAAGTTGCGTTACGAAAAAATGACGTCAGCAAATTTTATATTTGGCTTTTCTTTAATACTTTTTTCGAAGCTTATGGCTGGGATTTGGTATTTTACTCCACGTAAAAACCCCTTTAACAGAATGAAAACGCAATTCTGTCTTTCACTCGTTGGGATCGTCTTTTGCGCCCCTTGTTCCTCTTTTAATGACGAAGAGAACTGAAACCCAAATACCGTCATCCTTTGAATAACACGGTAGTACTCGAATTGCACTGAATCTCGAATAACTCGGTAGTCAATTGCGAGAACCCTTGAATAACGCGGTACTCGAATGACACAGAAATTCGCGTAAAATGTGACAATCTTCGATTTTTTTTGTTATTAATAAAACTAAAAATATTTTTTGAAAACTAATCTTTTTTTAAAAAATTTCTCCATTGTTTTCTTTAAATTTAAACTTTTGGGTGGAAATGCCCATTTATATAGGAAGCTGAAGTCTCAAATGACACGGTTTTGAATAACTCGGAGCCAATTAGCCGTGTTATTCAAGGGTTGACTGTATTCAATTCATAGGCCATTTGATATTCGTAACTTTTGTTATTTTACTTTAATTAGAAGTATCGTTATAGGGTATGTGGTGGAAAAAACGAATTTCCGAAACTGGAAAAGTGTTTCATCGTAGGAATCTTTGGAAATAGATTTGTTTATAAAAGTCGTTTATTTTGTTATTGTAAAGTAACTGAGTTTGCGAATTCCATAAAAGTTTTAAAGATTTCCTAATTTACGACACTTGATTGCATGGGCTTTCGACGATTTTTTACTCATTTATGGTGCTTACACTGCAGAATGTATTAAATGAAGCTGAAATCTCAAATGGCACGATTTTGAGTAACGCGGAACCAACCGTGTTATTCAAGGGCTGACTGTGCACAAATCTGCAAAAGAATTTTTAAAAAACTTTCATTATTAAGTATAAATTTGTAGAAAAAAATACAAAGCAATAAAATAAACAGGATAGAAGTAACGATTTTTTTTTTTTGATAATTGAAAAGGTTTATTTTTCTAAAAATGATTACCAGGTACTTTTGCACTGTTTCAAACTATTTTTATTGCCATAAGTTTATCTTTGAGTTAAACTTGTTTAAGGGGAGTCACGACCCTTAAGTCGATGAAATAAGGCATATTTTCATACTTTTTGACTCTTTGTAATTATTTCAATTTACTCCCAATTTTTCCAAATTTTATGTGTATGATAAATTGATATATTTATTTTAATAAACAAATTTTCAACTCTAAAAATAATTTTAATAATTATTTTTAAAATGCTTTAGATATACCTTGTTTTTTTAAGTATTTTTATTGTATACTAGTTTGCGCGCAGAACTATGAAATTAATTTTACACTTAAATGTATGATTCCTGTTCTATATTTAAAACAAATAATTCAAAATACAATTGAACATAAAACATTCAACATTAAAATATTTTTTAAATTTTTTTAAAACTGCTCAAAATATACTTAAAATTTCCTTAAATTTTTGCATTCATTTACCCCTGTAAAAATAACAAAATGTGCAGGAATTGCAATAATTCTATTTCAGACGCAATAAAATAACATGATTATGCAGTGATAAAAATTTCATGGAATTATGTTTCATAGTTTTTGAGATATCAGTTGCGGAATGATGCAAAATTACATTTTGAGAAAAATGAGTTTAACGTTTTTCTTACCATAAACTTGATCAGTAATTAAATATTTAGAATATCAATATCTCCGGAACTAAACGGAATATTTTCATGCGGTTTGCTTTATTTTGTTCAGAAACGATCAGGCTTTAACATATATTTTTTTCAAAAAATCTGATGTTTTAAAGATTTAAGAGTAGTGAGTCCCCTTAACACTAGAAAGACGACTGCCGTCATTTTGACGGTTATAGACATAACTCTTGAGCGCCATGTCTGTACTTGTGTGCTCAGGCTTCTGAAATTTTATGACTTTTTCTAATTTTACGCGAAATATGCACACATATTTACAAAATTATATTCGATGGTAAAGAGGGGGAGGGGGGAATGTTTTGTATACCTAATAACACTGAAAGCTGTCAATTGGACGTCAATATAGAAAACGGGCAGAAATCTTTAAAATAAAACCGGAAAAAAATGTTAGTTACTTTTCGTCTCTTTCCCCTTTAGCAAATAACAGAAATATTGGCTCTTCGGAAATATTCGTGTCGAAAAATAAGGACTGCACAAACCATGCTTATATTTTTACGGATAAACCATACCAGGTTGTCAGCTCGGCATACCTGCATAAAAATATATCTAAATATATACTAATCTATATACAGTGGCTCCCAAAAGTGTTCGTACACTTACGATTTTCAATGAAATAGGGGTCTATCCATTAATTAAAATGAATATTTCAGAATGGGTATTTGCTAATAAGATCTATAATCTATTCTTAAGAAAACCACATGAAATATTTTGAAAACATAGTAAAACTTTATTTTTAAGAAACCAGTAATCAAAAAGTAACAGAAACTTTATCTCTCAAAAGTCATCGTACACTGAAATATTTTCGGATACATTCATAATTAAAATTATCGTCTGGCGCTTTATTTTTATTTTTGAATTGTGGTGGCATTTAAAATATCGCTTGGCTTTAATTTTTGCTTGCCTACTCCGTAATATTGTATTTATTATTTAAAAATGGCTCGTAGTCATAAAGAAACAACAAACAGCATTCAAAAATTGATTATTTTTCATTATAGTAGTGGTAAATCAGTTCGGAATATTGCTAAATTACATAATTTATCCCATTCTAATGTGCAGTATGTGAAAAAATGCTTTAAAAAAGAAAATCGGATCGAAAACAAGTTAAGAAAAGGCCGTCCGGCAAAGTTAACAAAACGTGATCATAGATTTATAATTAGAAAATTTATGAAAAATTCACGTTTGAGTGCTGTAAAAGTTTCTGCAGAATTCAATGAAACATTTTCTACTTCAATTTCACCTGAAATTTTTTGACGAGTTCTCAGAACAGCTGGATTATATGGGCGTTCTGCCTATAGAAATTTTTTTGTGAGTGAGAAAAACAGAAAGTTTAGGCTTTCCTTCGCACTATCAATGATAAATAAGCCCCAAACCTATTGGAATAATGTCTTATTTGTCGATGAACATTTTTGGTGCTGATGGGCGTATAATTGTATGGAGAAGAAAAAAAAAATGAGGAACTTAATTCCAAGAACGTAGTAGGAACAGTTAAGCATGTCGGTGGAGGTATCCTTGTGTGGGGGTGCATATCAGCATCAGGACTAGGAAATTTGGTATTTATTGATGGCATAATGAATCATGCTGTTTTCATAAATATTTTAAGAGACAATTTAAAATTATCAGCTCAAAATTTGGGTATTGGAAACAACTTTGTTTTTTTTCAAGATAACGATCCTAAGCACACGGCTCTCAACGTTCGCCTCTGGTGTCTCTATAATTGTCCACAAGTTTTGAAAACACCACCTCAATCGCCAGATTTAAACCCAATAGAACATATTTGGAGAGAACTGGAGGTTCGAGTATGAAAACATGACATTCACACGAAAAGCGAACTAAAAACAATTATGATGGAAGAATGGATGAACATTGATGCAAAAATTACAAAAGAACTAGTGCAATCTATTCCCAGACGTTTAAAAGCTGTTGTGGATGCTAAAGGATATCCTACTAAATATTAATTTAACGAAAAATTAGAATATTTACTAATATGTTGAGATTATTTACAAGTGTACGATGACTTTTGTGAGATAAAGTTTTTGTTACTTTTGAATTATTGGTTTCTTAAAAATAAAGTTTTACTATGTTTTCAAAATATTTCATGTAGTTTTAATAAGAATAGATTATAGATCTTATTATTAAATACCCATTCTGAAATATTCATTTTAATCAATGGATAGACCCCTATTTCATTGAAATTCATAAGTGTACGAACACTTTTGGGAGCCACTGTATATATATAACAGTTCCGTAACTGACTCACTGACTCACTGACATACAACGCACAGACCAAACCGCTGGACCTAAAGGGCTGACAATTTGTATGGCGATTCTTCTTATGGTGTAGGGGTGCACAAAAAAAGATTTTTGAAAAATTATTCTTAGATTTTTTAAAATTAAATTTTTAAGCTGTTTTTGTAACTTTTTTTAAGTTTGCATTTAAAATGATAATTTGACGGTTATAAAATTTATATCTCGAGAAAGATCATAAAAATTCCTTTAAAATGAAATCTTTTTCGAACCTTTACCTCGATTTTCTGATTTTTGGTGAATTTTTAAAAATTAATTTTTAGAATTTAATTTATTAAATGCCGATCATGTGATTTCTTTTTCTGGTTCTTTAAATAAATTGATCGTCACGTGCATAACAACTAAATAGACAAAAAAAAATATTTTTTCTCTTTCTAAGGCAGCAGACGATTATAGATATTATCCGAAAAAAATAAATATCCCTTACGATTTTTATATATATATATATATATATATATATATATATATATATATATATATATATATATATATATATATATTACATCAATTGTATACATTGATCGTCGCATTTATTATAAATATATATATCTATTTTTTTCGGCATTAATTGCATACATTGATCGTTGTATTTAATTTGAATGTACTCCGTAGCGAAGCGCTGGTTTTCAGCTAGTTTATTATATGAGGCGTTGAAAGGCAAAGTGATATAAGTCACATTTTCAACTTTTTTCATTTGGGGGCATATATGTAATCTTCATGTTCAATTTATAGTGGAATTGTAAATAGTTATTATTTGCAATATTGTAATAATTATTATGAATTATAATTTGTTCAATTTATGGTGGAATTTTTTGTTGTTTTTGCAGCTAAACTCTCTTGACTTACACCACTTGACTTACTTACTTACACCACTTTGCCTTTCACCGCCTCATATATTGGTATGAAATGGTTCAAAATTTAAAGTATTTAACCAGTTATAAAAACATTAAATATTTTAAAATCTTGTTTTTATTTTTTACCGTCAAAATGACGGGGTTCGGTCTTTTTAGTAAGAAAAAAAATCCCGTCTTTCTAGTGTTAAAATGTGATTTCTTCTATCAAACCCCATCGACACTTCTGGCGAATAAACAACGTCATAAGAACTTCCCAATCTTCCATTATTTCAGTGGATTGTACATTGTTTTCTCGCTTGTATCATTTTGACTGAGGCCTTACATTACAAACCCAAACGACTTGGCGCAAAAAAGGGAGTTTAAAATTATCCTTCGTGTCTAGGCCGGAGAGCGGCACGTTCAGGTGGGTTCAATGACGTCAGTGGATGGGGAATGTACGATACCCCCAGATGTGACCCCTTGGTGTCAAAATGGGCTCAGACCCTTGTGGTGCTCAATTAAAATTGGACCTGGTCTGGAACTTCCGGTCAAGGGGACATTAGGAACGACAACACAACAGAATTATCCAACTTATTCCCAAACCATGTTTAAGGCTGCTATGTACTAACCCCATTGGATACTCTCACCTGAATGTTAACCTATGGAGAAAATGTGTCCATGGATTGCCGACTTGGATTCAAAGTTTTTTTTTTTAATTGTACTCCGTCATAGAGAAAGAAATTTTACATTTGTCTACATTTTTCATTTTTTTTTTAAATGCAATCAATATTTTAAAAATTAAATTATTCGGGGAAAATTCTGGTATAGTGTGTTTTAAACGCTCATAAATTCCTTTGGTGGACAAAATTTATAAAGTGAATCCTGTAGCGCTTTGCAGAAAAGTTCGGGCTATCTGACAATACCAATTTTATTTGATTATCGGCATTTATGTACCTGCAAATAGTTGACAAAAATACATTTTAAATAAAAAATTTGGGGCAGCGCTAAACCCCCCTATAGAGAGAGAGCCATTACAATCTCTCAAAATGTCAATCCTAAGGGGGGTGGAATTCTCGAACTGTCAACTGGACTCCTCCCACCACAAGAGTCTGCAAGAAGAGGAAAAGGGAAGTACTTTTTATCTTTAGTACATAGCAGCCTTAAGGTATCCTTCGAAGTGTACATTTCGGAGGGCGATTTTTTGAATTGCGTCTTTTTCATCTATTAATCTAATAGTTGCCGTGTTCTGTGTAACGATCTGTCAAGTAACTCTTCCGGAGCGACCGCTTCATCATAAATATATCAGACTATATATTAATCTCACGTGCAAAAATACAATAATAAACAGAAATTAAAAACACCAAAATTGTTTGTTTAACAAAATTGTAGGTTAAGTTAACTGTTATTCAATGTACGTGTATGCAGCTTTAAAATTCATGAAAATAAAAAAAATTCTGAAACGCGATTGCAGCGCTGCCTACCGGATCCAATTATTCAATGCACGTGTATACATCATTAAAATTCATGAAAATAAAAAAATTCTGAAACGCGATTGCTTTATGAAAAATCACATGAAGCCACATGTGAGCACATGAAAGCCAAAATACAAAGCAAAAATTCAATAATAAACAGAAATAAATGTGTGTTGCCAATTAGAAATATTCATTTCTACCGTGCAAACAGTTTTGAACGTATCACTACGTATGCGTCGAGTTTGCAACTTTCCGAAAATACTAAATTTGACATTATTGTAAAATCTGGTTAAAATATATATATATATATATATATATATATATATATATATATATATATATATATATATATATATATATATTATACTAGTATTTAATAATGAGATGGCAGTTAAAAATCTATGAAAAAAATTTTGCTGTTCCATTCAAAGGATTTTTTTCAAAGGGGGTGCTAATTTGACATTTTCACAAAAAGGCGACTCAAAAATAAACAAATATACGGTGGTATCTAGGTGCTGGTCCCAGGAGGCACGACGCGTACCGAGCGCTTTTTTCCCATAAGGAGTTGTAACTTAAATTGAATTCATTCGTTCCTGAAAACCAGAAATTTTTCATTTTATTGGGCAATTGATAAATCGACGGGGTTGTTTATTCTCTTACAAAATCTGTAAACTAGGCAGCTATAAATAAATAATAAGACAGATAAATAAAATAATATTTATAATATATATATATATAGTAAAATATTCATTTTATTTCAATGTTATTTATCGGACCATAAGACGCACTTCAATTTTAAGTCCAAATTTTTTTTTTTTTTTTTTTTTTTTTGGGGGGGGGGGGCTAGAACAGTGCATCTTATGCTCCGAAAAATACGGTGTATATATGTGTGTGTAAGGGAGGGAGAGAGAGAGAGAATAGGGATGCGACATCGATAAGAAAACATCGATGCTTTGAAACATCGATATTCAATATTAAAACATCGATGCTAATAAAACATCGCCCAAAAACCATCGATGTTTTTAAACATCGATGTTTTAGAACATCCATTTTTTAAAACTGGTTTAGTAACCTCTAACATTAATGTTACTTCGGTTAGTCGTGGGGGGGGGGGGTTAATTTTACTCTGTGATTGGTCTGACACAAATGACAAAAACTTGGTTGCTTTTGCCTTGGGTTACAATGATGACTCAAAATTCTCACTGTAAATATCGCCATGTTTTGCCTTCAAATCTCCAGATAAATTCGTGGTATTGTCAGAAGTTTTGAGTGACTTAAGGTAAATATTGCATTTCGCCAATTTGTCAGAGGTTTTGCAAAAATATTTCCAAATGGTACTTTTGGGAGGCATCTTACTAATAATATTAACGTCAACTTATATAAAACCAGAACAAAACGAAAACTTAAATGGTTGCTCTCGTGTATATACTATTTATAAAATAATACCCTATGGAAGGTTCTGGAGTTTCAGGAACATTCCAAGCGCTCCGATTGGTTCATTGGTTGTTGATTACCATTTGCCTGTTTGCTAAGGAATCGTTCCCCCTTTTGCATTCGTCCTTTTCAGAATTCAGACTTACATTTCCTCAGTGTGAAAATTATTCAACGTCGTAAATTTTTTTTATTAGGTACTTTTCATTAAAAAAAACATCGAAACAACGTAAAACATCGAGCACAAAACATCGATGTTAAAAAATCATCGGCTTCAATAAATCGATGTTTAGAACATCGATGCTTTTATCCAAACATCGATGTCTCATCCCTACGAAAGAAGCACATTAGTTTTCTAAGCATTTAATCGGTTGTCCATACCTCTGTCGAAGTTCTAAATGGATATTTCCATCTCTTTGCTGCCAATTAGGTTTTCTTCGTACAATTATTCATGATCATCTTCATTTCAGTCTCTTTAGTAAGTGAGAACACACACACACACACACACACACACATATATATATATATACATATACATATATATATATACATATATATATATACACATATACATATATATATACACATATATATATATATATACACACATATACATATATATATACATATATATATATATATATACAGTCGAACCTCCATATATCGAACTTCCCTATATCGAAATTTTCTATATATCGAACTCTTAGCAAATCTCCAAGTTCATTACATAGAAAAACTGTTTCTATATATCGAAAAAATCTCTATATATCGGAATTTTTTCATGACATATTGGGAGATTTTATTCCACTTTAGACCGTTTACCTCACGAAAAATGAAGGTCAGGGGAAAAAGGTTATTTCCGGAAAAAGTAGAAGTGTATCTGTGATGACTGGAGAAGCAATGACTTTAAAAAAATTCTAAAAGATTATCAGCCCGATTATTTTTTTTAATGCTGATGAAATGGGACTATTTTATAAGTGTTTACCCAATAGAACTCTAACTTTGAAAGGCGATGATTGTCATGGAGGCAAGAACAGTAAGGATAGAATAACTGTACTGGTAGGCGCTAACATCAGTGGTAAAGAAAATCTTCGATTATTGGTAGTAAGAACCCTAGAGTATTCAAAAATGTAACGTCTTTAGATGTTGACTATTGTTCTAATAGAAAGTCATGGATGACAAGTGAAATTTTTCAACCGGGAATTTTGAAATTGGATAGAAAAATTGCTTTGATTGTAGACAATTGCCCGACCCGTCCTAATGCGTCTCCAAAATTATCAAATGTTAATTTGCTTTTTCTTCCCCCGAATAGCAGTTCAGTATTGTAACCAATAGACCTATAAAGGTAATTGTAATAAAAAACCTGAAACTTCATTACCGAAAACTCCGACGACTTATCTGGACATTCGTAAATGAAAAAAACTTTACATAAGGTGATTGATATGAGGATATGTGGGGCAGAATTAGCCAAAGTGTGGGAAATTGCGTTTCTGAATCTACAATAAAGAACCTGGATTCAGCAAGATATTCGTAGTTTTTTTAAAAGAATGTAACTGTGATCATTGTAACCACTGTTTGGATTATCGTTTTTTTTTAAAAGGTATGTAGTACTCAATAAATCTTTCATATTAATTCATTTTTTAATTATTAACTTTCATTTATTGTGATTGGAGTTTCGTATACGAAAATTAGCTTTAATTTTAATGTTTTAGGAGAATTATGATAAAACTAAGATCAATTCTATATATCGAAATTTCTATATATCGAATTTTTTTCCTGCAATTTACTACTTCGATATATGGAGGTTCGACTGTATATATATATATATATATATATATATATATATATATATATATATATATATATATATATATATATATATATATATATATACACATATACATATATAGATATAGATACGTATATATATATTATACACATATACATATATATATATATATATATAGATATATATATAGATACATATATATATATATATATATATATAGATACATATATATAGATACATATATATAGATACATATATTTATATATATATATATATGTATATATAGATATGTGTATATATATATATATATATATATATATATATATATATATATATATAGATAGATACATATATATATATATATATATATATATATATATATATATATATATATATATAGATACATATATATATATATAGATACATATATATATATATATATATATATATATATATATATATATATATAGATACATATATATATATATATATATATATATATATATAGATACATATATATATATATATATATATATATATATATATATATATATATACATATACACATATATACATATGTATATGTATATAAATGGACACACATACATATATATATATATGGATAGACAGATAGAGAGAGATAGAGAGACATAGAAACATGCAAAAATATATATAGAAACTGTTGCCGTAAAAATCGTATAACCAATGCCGAAAAAGTGTAACATTTTCCCGGCATATTCTATTTGAAATAACCGTACATCAGGATCTCAATTCTTATGACTTTTCTTCATCAAAGTCTGAGGTTAAGTTTAGTCGTGTTACATGTAACACGACTAAACTATTGTAATTGAACTACAAGTCATTGTTGACGAACAATTAGGAGTCGCATCATTGTTTCTCCCGAGTGCGAAAACGTTTTGTCGGATGAAAGTGGCCATTATCGTTTCAGTCGGCTTTGAACTCCACCTCGTCTCGGGAAAGATCCACTTTTGGAATCGCTTCAATTCCGAATGTAGCCACTTCTGGTTGACGCTGAGTAATTCGCCGTACGTCAGTACGCCGCTTGACGTCACGGTTGGCGGTATTTGAATGTCGGAAGAAGAAATAATAACAAAAAAAAAATCACTTATAGGTCAGCTAACAAATTTACGGTAACGGCGAAGCGAGCAAAATTTCCACGTCAACTTCTTTTTCGGTGTCACGCACTGAGGAGGAATTTCGAATTTCGGAACAGCCCGGGGAGTAGACGAAAGGGAGAAAACAGAAACAGATGAGGCAAAAGGTAAAAAGAAAAGTGAAATAAACGAGTGTTTTCGTCTATTTGCGGTTTGCAAGCAACTCCCTTGGAGACAGTCCAGAGTCAATTGCAAACAACGGCTGCCGAGAGAGAATGAGAGCTACTTGACTCTCGCATGGTGAGAGAGGAACTTCTTTCAATCGCGAAAAACGCGGGAACTCGGCCGTGGACTTTCTTCGGAAGGAAAGGGGCGTCGCTTGCGTCTGTGACGATGTGACCAGGGCCGGTGCCACAGGTGAGGCGCCGAATTCAAGTGGGCGTCAAACTGAAGACATGCTAAAAATACGGAATGTTTAACGAGTAACAAAAAATATTAATAGTTTAATCTAACATACGACAAATATATATATACTTATTTATTCCCAGTGTTTTATGTTTCCTTTCCTCAAATTCAGATACACCGGTATTCGTGATAAAACCACAAATGAATCTCTCCCACTGAAGTGAACAATTTCACATGTATATTTCCAACATAGAATTCTTCTATATCAGATATATATATATATATATATATGTATATATATATATATATATATATATATAGTGTTGCTATGGTTACTTGACAAAGGAAAAATTGTAAAGGTGAAGCATCAGCTCAACATTTAGGCCCCTAACTTTCTTTCTACTGATCAGATATACATAATATATAGCCTATGTCCATCCGGAATAATATATCTTTCAAATAGTGAAAGAACTTTTCAAATAGGTGCAGTGGTTCCGGAGATATTACCCTCCACATACAAAATCCGCTCTCTCTTTATATATATACTAGCGGCCCGTCCCGATTTTGTCCTGGTTGAACAAAATATTATACCAATAAATTTCCAGTTGATAGCCAATAAATTGTAAATCTTTTTTTTTACCTTAATAATAACCTAAATAATACCTTAAATTAATTTTATGTTAGTTAATAATTAAAATAAATTTTTAAAAGAAAAAGGCGTGCCGGAGAACGGCTAGGTTTGAACCGCTAGCGTCAGAACAGAAGCCCACCGCGATAGCACCACGATAAGGATCGTTGAAATCTTCGGAACAAAAAGCGGTAGAAGACAATAGCAGAAACAATGGAGATTGTTAGGATTAAGCCCCTAACTTTATTTCTACTGATCAGATATACATAATATATAGCCTATGTCCATCTGGAATAATGTACCTTTCAAACAGTGAAAGAATTTTTCAAACAGGTACAGTGGTTCTGAAGATTACCCTCCACGTACAAAAATCGCTCTCTCTTTATATATAAGTATAGATAGCACCACGCTAAGGATCGTTGAAGACTTCGGCGCAAAAAGCGGTAGAGGACAGTAGCGGTAACAATGGAGATTGTTAGGATTAAGCCCCTAACTTTATTTCTACTGATTAGATATACATAATATATAGCCTATGTCCATCTGGAATAATGTACCTTTCAAACAGTGAAAGAATTTTTCAAATAGGTACAATGGTTCTGAAGATTACCCTCCACGTACAAAAATCGCTCTGTCTTTATATATAAGTATAGATAATAGCATTATTGCCCGGCGTTGCCCGGGTAGATATATAGATATAAATTTTTTGATGAATTCCATCAAAAATATACTGGGCTGCACCCCTCGCTCTTCATGTTCATCTGGCTAGACAGATTGCGCTTAGCGCGTTTCTAGGAAATGATATACAAACAATAAGAAAGAAAGAAACTTTGAGCCTGCGGACTTTCGTCTGATTATACGTGTGATTTTATTGAGAATTAATAACACAGTGTTGCGTGATTCGCACCTTTGGATTGAATAAGTTTACTGTTTAATTATATTTGTTAGATACTGTTTAATTAGATTTAATTAGATTTGTTTGATCCACTGTTTAATTAGAAATAAGTTTTATAATTTACATTTGCCTTTATTATTTATTTTCCCTTAAATGCTCAGTTTTTCCACATCACCCAAGAGGTAAAATGCAAGATGCATTATCCCCTTTATTTATTCAAAGTAAGGCGGGATTCCGCATGAAGCCTATTTTCCTTACCTTGGTGATTCGGTTTTTTATTGTCGACAGGCCAAAACACGCATCGTTTTTTAATTTTCCCAAGGCCAAAAACCGTTGAAAAAGCGAATTGTAATTCAGTTTTTAATTTTCCTAAGGCCAAAAACCGTAGAAAAGCAAATTGTAAATTGGTTCAAGCGATGAGAAAAACTGCAAATAACAAAGGACACAAAGCAGAGCCAGGAAAGTTGTGTTAAATCATACTAATTTGAACTGCATTCGTAAAAAACTCCCATCTCAGTTAGTCTAGTGGTTAAATTTTATCTTTTACCGCATTTTAATATTTATTCTGTCAATTTATTTCGTTGTTATGCACGTGACGCAAAATTAATTTAAAGTATCACAAAAAGAAAAGAAAACACGTGATGAGCATTTCATAAATTAAATTCTAAAAATTAATCTTTAAAAATTCACCAAAAATCAGAAAAGGGAGGTAAAGATTAGAAAAAGATTTCGTTTAAAGCAATTTTTAGGATCTTTCTCGTGATATAAATTTTATAACTTATATATTAATACAAACTTAACTAATATATTAATACAAACTTAAAATAATTTGAAAAACAGCTTAAAAATTTAATTTTAAAAAATTGAAGAATTTTTAAAAAATCTTTATCAGTGCACCCCTCCACTATAGATGCCACTATAGAAGAATCGCCATGCAAAATTTTAGCTCTTTATGTCCAACGGTTTGGACTGAGCGTTATCTGTCAGTCAGTCAGTCAATTAGGCAGGGCTAAAGGTTATTTCCATGAAGCTCTGTAGCTTCATGGTTATTACCAACCCCTCTTGGGGTTGGTAATGACCGCGCGGTGGATAGGTTTCGTATTTCACTGATAACATGTTGTGGGGAACGGTCTGTATCCACAGGGGGTACGCGCAACTCTTACGGGCACAAAAAAAATCATTAAAAAATTAATTTAAAAAAACTAATTGAGCCTCAAACTTCGCTTTTGCTGCTCTGAGTTTCTTGGGTCCTATACATTAACTGTGCCGAATTTGGTCCCGGTGAGTGAAACAGTCTATGATTCTATAGCGGACAAACAAACAGACAAGCTCTTATATATATATATATATATATATATATATATATATATATATATATATATATATATATATATATATATATATATATATATATATAAATATATATTTATATATATATATACACAGTGGTATCTCGATCTATCGTTTTTCAAGGGACAGATTGAAATGAACGATAAATGCGGGAAAACGATAGATGCGGAAACGTAACAAAGCAATATGATCCTTGGGACTGGATAAAATGAACGACACATACGGTAAAACGATGGATCCGAAAACGATCGAACGAGATTCCACTGTATATATATATATATATATATATATATATATATATATATATATATATATATATATATATATATATATATATATATAAATGGACTGCACCAGTGAAAAAGATAAAGTTATAGGTTTCCACTATAGTTGGGTTACCAAAATATGTTTTCGGCACAAACTGCATGTGTGTGTGTAATGAAAAAAGGCTTGCTCCTAAATTTTATACGTATAAATTTCATACATATGTATATATACATACATATACATACATACATACTTTTATATATATATATATATATATATATATATACATACATACACAAACAATATGTAAAATATTTATAATGTATATGTTGTTGCTTCTAATGTCCCCTGGCTGAAATTGTCATGAGACCAGGTCCTTATAGGCTACGGGTTGAAGTGGGCGGCTCCGGTTTATATGAGGGTCATACCATAAGGGTCGCAGTCCTTCTTAGCTAGTTTGACCGACCAACCCAACCCTCTCTCACCTCATAGAGGGACTTTCCAGTCTACGGATTTAACGTTCCCCTATCCCATCGAGACACGGAGTTTTTTTAATAGGGCTTGTCGGGATTAGATTCGACCACCCTCGGCGCCGAATGCCGGCTCTCTACCACAAGGCTACCTCGAGCCCATAATGTATATGTACACACGCACACACATATATATATACACTAGCTGAAAACCCGCACTTCGCTACGGAGTACATTCAAAGTAAATACAACGGTCAATGTATGCAATTAATGCCAAATATATATATATATATACAATCGAACCTCCATATATCGAAGTAGCAAAATGCCGGAAAAAAATTCGATATATTGAAATTTCGATATATAGAATTGATCTTAGTTTTATTATAATTTTCCTAAAACATTAAAATTAAAGCTAATTTTCGTATACGAAAGTCCATTTCCAATTTATATGCGAATCACATTAAAAGAAAGTTACTCGTAAGAACTAAAAAATGAATTGAATGTGAAATTGAAATGAATGAATGTGAAAGATTTATTGAGTACTATATACCTTTAAAAAATACATTAATCCAGACAGTGGTTACAGTGATCACAGTTACATTCTTTTAAAAAAAAAACTACAAATATCTTGCTAAACAGCCAGTTTTGCAGAAAGTTCATCAAAGAAATGCTCGCATTTATTTAGTCCATTAAAAACTTCAACAGAGACATTTTCCACGAATTGAAGTCAACGAAGTATTGTTTCAAACGCCAAAAATTGGGAGATTTTATTCTAAAGTGTAATAAAATCTCCCAATACGTCGTGAAAGAAATTTCGATATATAGAGATTTTTTCGATATATAGAAACAGTTTTTCTATGTAATGAACATGGAGATTTGCTAAGAGTTAGATATATAGAAAATTTTGATATAGGGAAGTTCGATATATGGAGGTTCGACTGTATATATATATATATATATATATAATACGGCGATCAATGTATACAATTGATGTAAAATATATATATATATATATTTATAAGGAAATCGTAAGGGATATTTTTATAGACAAAATAATGTAGAAGAAAATATTAAAATTAAATCTAATATAAAGAATACTAAAGAATATAGTACAGTTTGTAGAACATTTCTGTTACTGTATTTTAATTTTTTTTGGATAATGTCCGATTGTCTGCCGCATTATAAAGAAAAAAAAATTGTCTATTTAGTTGTTAAGCGCGTGACGATAAATTTATCTAAAGTACCAGAAAAAGAAATCACGTGATCGGCATTTAAATAAATTAAATTCTAAAAATTAATCTTTAAAAATTCACCAAAAATCAGAAAATCGAGGTAAAGATTCTAAAAAGATTTCATTTTAAAGGAATTTATATAATCTTTCTTGTGATATAAATTTTATAACCATCAAATTATTATTTTCAATGCAAACTTTAAAAAAGTTACTAAAACAGCTTAAAAATTTAATTTTAAAAAATCTAAGAAGAATTTTTCAAAAATCTCTCTTAGTGCACCCCTACACAAGAATCGCCATGCAAAATTTCAGCCCTTTAGGTCCAGCGGTTTCGTCTGTGCGTTGTATGTCAGTCAGTTACGGAACTGTTTTATATATAGAGACTAGCTAAAAACCCGCACTTCGCTACGGAGTACAACGGTCAATGTATGCAATTAATGCCAAAAAAAATAAATATATATATATAATAAATACGACCATCAATATATACAATTGATGTAAATATATATATATATATATATAGGTATTTATAAAAAATCGTAAGGGATATTTTTATAGACAAAATAATGTCCAATCGTCTGCCACATTAGCAAGAAAAAAACATTTTTTTTTGTCTATTTAGTTGTTATGTACGTAACGATAAATTTATTGAAAGTACCAGAAAAAGAAATCCCGTGATCGGCATTTAATAAATTAAATTCTAAAAATTAATCTTTAAAAATTCATCAAAAATCAGAAAATGGAGGAAAAGATTCGAAAAAGATTTCATTTTAAAGGAATTTTTAGGATCTTTAGCGTGATATAATTTTTATAACTCTCAAATTATTATTTTAAATGCAAACTTAAAAAAAGTTACAAAAACAGCTTAAAAATTTAATTTAAAAAATCTAAGAAGAATTTTTCAAAAATCTCTCTTAGTGCAGCACCCCTACACCATAAGAAGAATCTCCATGCAAAATGTCAGCCCTTTAGGTCCAGCGGTTTGGTCTGTGTGTTTTATGTCAGTCAGTCAGTCAGTCAGTCAGTTACGGAACTGTTTTATATATATAGATTATAATTTATTGTTTTTATTTTATATGAATATTTAGACACATGATATTTGCCATTAACAAGCACAGAAAGTTAGAGAGGCATTTTTTAAACGTGATTATGAAAGTTAATATATATATACCCCAAATTTGCAATTCTTTGATTTTTAGAATAGTTTTATAAAATTTTCTCATTTCTTTGTGTTAAATTTTTTCTAATTTTTTAAAAAAATTTCGAGAAAAAAATTTCTTTGGGGGGGGGGGGCAAATGATTTTTTTCCTTTAAATAAAATGTGGTCGCGATCAAAAAAAGGTTGTGAACCACTGTCTTACCCTAACTTTGTCCTCGTGTGCTCTAAGTTTGTCACCATACTCGGATTAAATGCTCTCCTCGGCTCACGACCTCTTCCTTCAATGTCATAGAAGGAGAGGAAGAAATTTAGAGAACGTTTTGTTTGCCTTTCTTTAATATAAGTTTCCTTTGCCACACTCCGTTTAGATTGATTTTGTAACTTCCTATTTTGTATGAGTGGTCCAATTTTTATAAAAATTTTTATTTTAAAAGAATTTTTATAAAAGAAGTTTTTATTCGAAAAAAATATGCCTTTCGACGGAACGGCCTTGTCTGTAGTTTGTCATTGTGTCGTTCAGAAATTAAATGTCCCCGTGGAATGCATTCTTCGAACGCTTGCCGCCAGAATAAGTTATCGCTATATGTAGTCATTAACCCCTTAACGATCGCATAATCTTCAAGAAAACGGTAATAAAAGGGCCTATTTTTTTCGGTGGATTCCATTTATTTTTTGATTTGCCGCATCTAGTTTTAAAAAAAAAAAACCCATCCACAATTGCATTATAAATAGTCTGGTGCTGCCATCTGGTATGTAAAATAAGAAATAAAACATTTTCAGGGTAAATGAAATGGATTGTTTTCATCTTTTGGTGCCTTGCTTTTAAACACCCCTGCCCAGAAATATCATGGACACGAGAAATAGAAGAGAAAGCCTCACCCCTTAATTTTGACGGGGGCGAGAAGGAAGGGGGTTAAATAAAATATCCCTTCTCAGGGGGACCCTCCAGGAGGCGACGTGGCAGATAATTTGGCGAATGAGGGTGCTGATGAGCCTTTGTCCACCACTCGCTCTCTGACATTTTTCGAAACTTTTCCGTTAGACGGGCACAAGTTATATATCGCCAAATATGGCTCTTAAGTCACATTTTGTTTAATTAACTGTGATTCCCGTGATATGTGTCATGTGAAAGAACAAAATATATAAGAAACCATTCATTTTGTTCTTTAAGTGAATAATTAGTTAGGAGGCCTAAAAAATGTTTAATGTCCTTCAAGATGTCTTCAAAAGAACCCTCTTTTTGTCGACGCCTAATAATATCAGCCAGTACGATTGCAAATGGTGGCGTGCCGTTCCTCAGTGTTTCTTCGTGTCGCCATACGATGCTTCATCGCAACTGCTCAATCTTTTGTGAAATTGTGAAGAAAACTAATAAAGTTTGTGGTTAATTTGCCTCCAATTTTATTCATGTAAATTTCGAGGTTATGTAACTGGGTCTCTGAACTTAATCGTGTTCTCTCACATGATTCATACCCGTTGATCTATCATTTTCTTCCAACGATTCATGTGTGACAATGCTTCTTCAAAATTTAATCCATCTGTTGTTACATTTTAAACTGATTTCCTAGGATTGATATGTTAGCGACTTTTGATACTCGCCAATGGCGCTACTTAATAGGGAGAACGCCAAATGCGCCCGGTTAACGGAAAAGTACCAAAAAATCTTGTTGGCAGACTTGGACATTGTCCCCGGAACTCTCTTGCTATCGTGGTGACCGTCGCGGAAGATCCCTTGCTCTCATCTGCGACAGACCCACTCGGGCGTTTTTTTTCAGTGGCCATCTGAAGAGTCTCGTATACTACTGTGGTCGCAAGACTGATCCCGTCTGCCTTCAATGCCATTCGGACCAGGCCTCTCCACAAGGGCGGCTCCAGCCCAGAGTTTTTTGTTTTTTTTTGGGGGGGGGCTATATATATATATAAATATATATAATATATATATATATATATATATATATATATATATATATATAAAAAACAAACATAATCTCATTTTAAATTTAAACTCATTTAGTATTCGGTCTACGATTATATAATTTTAGGCTATGAAAAAGAATAGGGCGGGCTTTTTTGGGAGGGGCAATTTCCCCTATTACCCCCCCCCCCCTCCCTGGAGCCGCCAATGCCTCTCCAGCGCACATTCTCGACGACCTTTTTTCAGAACCTCTCTCGGTTTATGATTTTCGTGGATTCGGTCTCGTTGGGAACAGACGGGGAGATTGGAAACGACAACAACAACAAACAAAATATCTCTCCGTGAAACACGGGTTTTGAGAGGAAAAAAAATTGCAACGATTACGCAAAACTTTTCTCTTGCAACAACAATTACTAATTCATTTCCTTATAAGCCGTAGACACCCCGGACACTGTTTACTACGAAACCACGGTACGGAAGTTCCTACATTTTGCGAAGGCATACATCGAATAAACAATGCAATTGTTCTCCTTTCCCCCCCCCCCCCCCCCGCTCCTCTGTGCAAAGAAATGAAAGGAAAACGATGCCAAGGCACGCCAGGTATTTACGCTCCTGTTTATATCTGGGGGCGCGTTTTAAACCGTTGGTGCTTATGATGGGGTACAGTAGGGCATCGGAGGTTGGATACGCGATGTACTGAGAAACAGCTGGCAATGCTTTGCCGGTTCTATTAATTGTCACACACCTTCAGACATGGTTTGGAAAAGGTTTCGTGCCACTAAGAGAAAGCGAAATTCGAATCTAAATTGCATCCCTGATCCCTCTGGGAATATTTTGACTGATGATAGTGTCAGCGTACATGTAAAACATGTATGTCAACAATTTTAATAATTTCTATTATATATATTTGAATAGCAGAGTAAAAGCTGTGCAGTAAAAGCTATGTTTGTTAAAAAAAGGTATACGTTAAAACCATTGAAGATGCCCAAAATAATGTATAGACGACAAGTCTTTTAACAATAACATAAAGGTATTTATTCATTTGAAAAACTAGTTAAAATTAGTTAAAAACAACAATGTCAATATCTTCATTCTTCACTGGTAACATTAGTAATGCACACCGGTTTTTTACATTGAATCAATTTCTTAAACAAACGGTCTACTTCCTATACTGTGATGGACTATTTAAATGTTGAAGTAATATAAAATACCTTACTTTTAGCAGGCTTAATACAATATCTTGTTATCTTATCAGAACAGACACCGACTTCTTAATAAACGTATTGATGAACAGAGCAGCTTGACACTACCTAATAATAATGATACTCATCTCATATCTTCTATATCATCACCTCTATACACCACTATACTCCCCTTTTCTGAAAGTATCCACGGCTTATATACACGTGTCAAAAGCTGATATTCAAATATTGGGTTGTAACTTCTACGAAATGTGCCCTCTACTAGAGAGTTTTATGTTTAATTATATGACGTACGGCAGTCTGCCAAACATGACGCAATCACAAGAAATTTGCGTCAGTGATTCGGCTTAGTTATGAATTGAATCGCTTTAACTTGAACCGGCTTAAAATGGAAATGCAAAATATGACGTCAAACTTCGGAAAGGCAAGTAATTAATAGACCTTTAAAGTAATTCTTAGTTCACATTGCTAACAGAGAGGCGTAAAGTGGACTTGTTTACAAGGCAGGTTTTGCTTAAGCCTGGATAGACGATTCCATCTTAAATGCGACAGCTGATGAGCATATTCCTTCTCATAAATTACATAGTTCACTCAACACGCCTGATATTGCAGACACGCCGTTTTTCTTGACCGAGATGAATACAGATCTCTCGGAACTTTATATCTCAGCTCCCGGGAATGACGATATTCATAAAATTCTGCTTAAAAATCTTTCGGTGCCTCTTCTTGAATTAATTCTGGATTGTTTCAGGGGAGTTTGGAACAGTGGTGCTGTTCGTAAAGAAACAGGCCACAATCATCCCTCTACTAAAGCCAAATAAGGAGATTGTCAATCATATAGACCTATCTCTATCACCTCCTGACTTGGGAATATGAGGGAAAGAATGGTTAATAATCGCCAAACTTGGAGGCTAGAGTTTTTTTTAATTTGCTTGTCGAGAGGAGCAATACCACTGATGCCTTGTAGTATTTTCCAAACAATATTTCTGAAGGTTTTACTAAAAAATGGACTGCTGCTGCAGCCTTTATTGACCTGGGAACTGTTTTTGACAAAATTCCAAGATCGGCTATCTTTAGTCAGAGTTGTGATATCGGAATAAGGTCTGAAAGTGTTGAGGTTCCTTTGTGACTTTCTGAGCGAACGCAGAAGTAAAACAAAAGAAAACAACTCAACCTGGCAACCTCCAGGGGTCCGTACTCAGTCCGTCACTTTTCAACATCGCTCTGTATGACGTTTTGCGTGGTTTACCTGCTGGTGTGCAGAGATTGATATTTGCGGTTGACATTACTACCTGGCCTTCAAATCTACGCCGCATTACAGGTGCAAATGTTCAAGTTGCTCGTGATCCTATCTCGAATAAGGCTCTGGAACGGTGTCACGAGATCTCGCAGTCTAAAACGGAATGCTCAGCTTTCACTAAAAGATAATTCCTGAGTGGGCTTGTTCTCCGACATTTGATTTCAAATAACTTTGTTAGTTTTAATTCGCACCCTAAGTTGCTTAGAGTATAGATCGATCCCAAACTACTATGGAATACTCATGTTCAGAATTTAATAGCTAATTGTTCCAAAAGAATATATATATATATATATATATAGATGTGTGTGTGTATATATATATATATATATATATATATATATATGTGTGTGTGTGTGTGTGTGTGTGTGTGTGTGTGTATGTATGTATATATATATATATGTATTGTGACGTATTGGTCGAGGCAGCGATCGAATCAACTAATGTTACAGCCAAGTAAATTAAAAGAGTTACTTTTTTAAAAAACAGTTGAAGAAAAAAATGAAGAGTGATGCACCGTAGATAATGTTACAGGAACAATGACGATTTAGACAGTCTCTGAGTCCTTTAGGATGAGTTGTCAGAGGAGTTAACTCACTTAACACAACAATATCGAGTCCGACAGGGCCCTCGATTATCTTTACCGGCAGAGCGGATGACTGCGAGGTAAGTCTCTATAACCAGGACGATCGGGACAGATATCTCGTCTTGAGATACTTCCAAAAAATAGAAAACCAAGCTTCCTAACTGAAGCTGAAAAATCTCTTCATGAGATTAAGACCGCTGACTTCACAAGTCCGCGTTATAACTATCTCGACCCTGGATAGTCGGAGTCGTTCTCTCTGCTCAGAAGATCGCTAACTAACTTTTTTTAGCTCTCTCGTCTTATTTTGGACTTTGTACTCGCGTAGGTTTGAAGCAACCTAGCTCCTCCTTCAACACTTCGTCTCTTTAATCTAGCTGCTTGGTATTTATACCAACCGCGTATGGCGCAATTAGCATATCTGAAGCGGCTTCTTTAGATTTATTCACCTAAAAGTTCGATTATAGTGAATCGAATCTTATGTAAACCTTACAGAGCTCACTGTGGAACTTTCAGAACTACATATCCATCGAAAGTTATGGTTTAAACACTTGGGAAGCATTTCGTTGCCTGTAAATTTCCCTGTAAAGTCTATCTCACGGAGTTGGCATTTTCCTCGAGAGTCTTTCAGCCAATTCACTTTCCACCCAATTCTGATCCAATGGGCCTTTAGATTTTCCAGCCAGGTTTCTTTTAACCTCCTTAGATTTACTTCACTGGAATGTAAATTTGTTCTAGACATCCCTGACTTTGCCACCAAGAGACATAATACTCAACTCTTTTAAACGCCTGAATTATAAATTCTGACTACTTCGACTATTTAAACATATTTACTGACGGTTCTGTTAATGTTGTCAAACTCCGGAGCTGGAGCCACCTATTTTATTGAGTAACGGAATGAGACATTTAGCTTATATTTGCTCTCTGTTCAAATTTGTTGTTGTTTCTAATGCCCCTGGCTTAAAAATTCCAGAGCAGGTCCATATAGGCTTCGGCCTGAAGTGTGCGGCTCCGATTTATATAGCACCAAAAAGGGTCGGAGCCCGTCTTAGCAAGTTGCCTTCTCAATTTTGACCAAGCACCCCTAGGTGCGACATCTGGGGGATCGTACCATTTCCCACCCTATCTGACATCATAGAGGGACTTTCTGGTCTACTAATTTAACGTGCCCATATCAGACATAGACACAGAGGTATTTAAGGGCGTGCGTCGGAATTCGATCCAAGCACCATCGGCACCAAAGCCACCACGCTACCACAAGGCTACCTCGAGCCCCTTCAATTTTGAATACCGAGTTGACGCTCTGTGCTGCTTTCGTATATATATATATATATATATATACCGGGTGTCCCAAAAATGACCGGCGATTTAAAAAATCAATTAAAGAAAAACGGAAGGCGATAGAAATGTACAGTTTCTAGAAGATGATAGAAATGTACTGCATTCTGCTTAGGTAACCAGGGAATTTATTCTCACCAATTTTCAAAATTAGTTACAAAGTTCGTCAACAGATGGCGCTGCTGACTGGAAAACTATTAAACAATGTTTTTAAAATAACCACCGTTTGCAGCAACAACGTGGCGCAGTCTGAGGAGAAAATTCGCAGACGCCCGTGCAAACATTTCAGTTTGAATGTTCTGACAAACCGCAGAGGTGCATTGTTCCAGTTCATCTACAGTTTGTGGATTGTGACGATACACCTGGTCTTTCAAGTACCCCCAAAGAAAAAAATCGCATGGCGTCAAATCTGGCGAATAGAGAGGCCAATCCATGCCACTTTGCGTATGCTTCTCGAAGTCAAGAGCAATGACACGATCACCGAAATGTTCGCTGAGAAAATCGAACACTGTAGCCGAACTGGAAGAATACATCTCTGCTGCTTGTCAGAATATTCAAACTGAAATGTTTGCACGGGCGTCTGCGAATATTGTCCTCAGACTGCGCCACGTTGTTGCTGCAAACGGTGGTTATTATGAAAACATTGTTTTGTAGTTTTCCCAGTCAGTAGCGCCATCTGTTGACGAACTTTGTAACTAATTTTGAAAATAGGTGACAATAAATTTCCTGGTTACCTAAGCAGAATGCAGCAAATCGTACATTTCTATCGCCTTCCGTTTTTCTTTAATTGATTTTTCAAATCGTCGGTCATTTTTGGGACACCCGGTATATATATATATATATATATATAGAGAGAGAGAGAGCATTTTTCATTTTGACTGATTCCAAGGGGGCACACCAAATCCTTCGTAGAACAGGTCAAACGATTATTCCTTTTTTTGTAGTCGCGAAATCAGAGGTTTTCTATACCGAATTGAAAGGACAAAGATATCTCCTTTCAGGGGGTTCCCGCACATTGTGGATTCCGCAGGAACGATATTATCGTATGGCTAAGTTGGCTAAAGCGTCCTCAAACCTGGGTTTAGTGCCGTTTACCAAGATCACCTCTCTAAATGTTTAAGCGTAACTCTTTAACTAGGGAATTCAGACGGCGTTCACTTACAGTTTTTGCAACTATACTTTTGGGATCAAGTACTTTTCGAGGAAAACTTTTTGGAGAAAAAAACAAAAACCACCTCCGTTCCTTCTGGAAGGATGGAATTCCCCCAGGGTGCAAGGTGACCTCCATCCTTCCCGTTCAGTGGTTCTTTTGCCGATATGGAAACCCGCGCTCACGCGATTTACGACTCCCATAAAGAGGTAACGTCCCTCGCTGCCGCCAATTTATGCCCCACGGTTCCATTGCTAAGAAGACTGCGTTTGAGAGCTTACCGGCCACTCACCGAAGATCTCCTGTACGTATGGGAGTAAAATGGGCCCGTGAGGACATAACTGCTGAAGAGTGTACGCGGAATAACTGGAGTTTGGAACTTTTCGAGGCCCGTGCGGAATACTTCGGCGGTCTTCTGCCGCGGCGGAAGAGGAAAAACCGGAGATTTCACTGCGCTGGCGAAGGGAAATGAGGAAATTTATCGGAAGCTATCCTCTTTCTCAGAATCGATGGGAGGGGGGATGTATTCGAGATATATATGTATACATATATACATACATATATACATACATATACATACATGCATATATATATATATATGTATGTATGTATGTATGTATGTATGTATGTATGTATGTATATATATATATATGTATGTATATGTATGTATATATGTACGTATATATATATATATATATATATATATATATATATATATATATATATATATATATATATATATATATATATATATATATATCTATATATATATATATATATGTATATGTATATGTATATATATATATGTATGTATGTATGTATATATATACACTGAAGTGCCACTGAATTAGGGATACCTACCTAGTAACGAGTTGGGCCTCTTCTGGCCTTGATAACGGCTGCCACACGACGAGGCATAGATTCAACAAGTTTCTGGAAACGTTCCACGGGAATGGCTTGCCAAATATTGGCTAAAGCTGTCCATAATTCAGTAAGGTTCTTTGGTGCTGTGTGATGGCCTTTCACGCCTTGTTCCAAAACATCCCAAAGATGCTCAATAGGATTTAAGTCTGGGCTTCTAGGTGGCCAATTCATGACAGAGAAGTCAGAGGAATGCTCATCCAACCAGCCAGTAGCCAACCGGGACTTGTGAGAGGTACAGTTGTCTTGCTTGAAAACTCCATTACCGTGCGGATAACAGAACAGCATAAACGGATGGAGGTGATCACCCAGCAACTCTACGTACCGAATTGCTTTGAGGGAGGTTGGTACACGTTCCAAAGATCCCAAACTGTGCCACGAAAGAACACCCCAGACCATGATTGAGCCACCATGCCCTTGTATAGTTCCAGCCTCTCTTGCCCAGGCAAGACGTGCAGCCCGATGGCGGGTATAGAGCAATGGTACACTCGTAGGTCGACGGCTCTCGAAACCCATACG
>OU015493.1:6501579-6509079 GCA_907164885.2 Dolomedes plantarius
GTTCGAAACTTTTTTCGATTCCGTACGTTTCCATCTTTACTTATACAAGGTGCGTCCATAAAGTAACCGGACATTTTTTTATAAATAAGAAAAATATTACTCACCTTCAAATAAATTTATCTCCTTCAAAATAATCGCCAAAGGATTCTATAGAATTTTTCCGGCCTGTCTCCAAGTCATCGAAACACTGTTTGTAGGCGTTGGAACTGACCGTTCGCAAAATACGCGTAACATTTGATTTAATATCCGAGACGTTTTCAAATCTCTGTCCTTTCTTAAGCTCCGGAAAAAAGGAAAAAATCAGCTAGCGATAAGTCGGGAGAATATGGTGGGTGATTTATCACTGTAATTGAATGATTAGCAAGATACTGTTGTACAGAAATTTCTGTACGGGGCCTAGCATTATCGTGTAAAAGAAAGCATTGCCCAGAATCAAACAGTTCCTTCCTAACTCGCCTTATCCTGTTTCTTAATCGAAAGAGCACCTCCTCGTAAAAATACTGATTAATTGTTTGATTTTCAGGAACAAATTCGTGGTGAATAAGTCCTTTGTAACCAAAAAATGCAAAATCCATGAAAGGACAGAGATTTGAAAACGTCTAGGATATTAAATCAAATGTTACGCGTATTTTGCGAACGGTCAGTTCCAACGCCTACAAACAGTGTTTCGATGACTTCAAAAAACGTTGGAAAAATTGTATAGACTCCTTTGGTGATTATTTTGAAGGAGATAAATTTATTTGAAGGTGAGTCATATTTTTCTTATTTATAAAAAATTGTCCGGTTACTTTATGGGCGCACCTTGTATAAAAGCCTAGAGTAGAAAAAGTGTAGGTGACCATTCCGGGACGGACTAAGGATGCAACATCGATAACAAAACATCGATGTTTTGAAACATCGATATTCAATATTAAAACATCGATGCTAATAAAACATCGCCCCATAACCATCGATGTTTTTAAACATCGATGTTTTAGAACATCCATTTTTATAAACTGGTTTAGTAACCTCTAACATTAATGTTACTTCGGTTAGTCGTGTGTGTGTGTGGGGAGGGGGGGGGGGGGTTATTTAATTTTACTCTCAGATTGGGCTGACACAAATGACAAAAACTTAGTTGCTTTTGCCTTGGGCTACATTGATAACTCAAAATTCTCGATGTAAATATCGCCATGCTTTGCCTTCAAATGCCCAGATAAATTCGTGGTATTGCCAGAAGTTTTGAGGGACTTAAGGCAAATATTGCATTAAATGGCTGCTCTCGTGTATATACTATTTATAAAATAAAACCCCATCGAAGGTTCTGGAGTGTCAAGAACATTCCAAGTGCTCTGATTGGTTCATTGGTTGTTGATTGCCATTTGTCTGTTTGCTAACGAATCGTTCCCCCTTTTGCATTCGTCCTTTACAGGATTCAGACTTACATTTACTGAGTGTGAAAATTATGCTAAGTGGTATATTTTTTTATTATGGTACTTTTTCATTAAAAAAAAACATCGAGACAACGTTAAACATCGAGCACAAAACATCGATGTTAAAAAAACATCGGCTTTAATAAATCGATGTTTAGAACAACGATGTTTTTATCAAAACATCGATGTTTTGAAGACATCGACATCGATGTCGCATCCCTAGGACGGACCAAGTCGGGAACATCTTAACATTGCGACGCCATTTTCTGAAATTTTTATTGAAAAATAATACCACAAAAGTTACATATTTTGAAAGCCCTCTAAAAAATATGACAATTTCAAGAGAACACCCTAACTCAAAACCGTATAGTTTTTGAAATATCTTCAAATTAAAATATCCATTGAAAAGAATCATTTATTCAATTGAGTCATTCACTTGAATTTCGAATTCATTCTACTCCATGGTTTTTCATATTCCCTTTAAATAACTGCATTTTTAATGTTTAATTTTAATGTTAATTAAATTGTGTTTCACGTTTTATTTTATTGTTGTTTACTGCTGTTTAAGTATAGTTTTCAGCAACGCCTGCTGTGTGGTGAGTCATTCACTTTTGAAACAGTTTTGGTTTAGTTTTCATTTAGTTTAGTTTTGTTTTGTTGTTTACTGCTGTTTAAGTACATTTTTCAGCAATGCCCGATGGAAACAATGAATCACCTCTTGAAACGCCGATCAACATTCCGTCATTTTTGACGGGGGTTATATACTAGTCTATGTATAGAACCCGTCTGCAGGATTTCGTAGACGTAATTTCCATCTGCCCATTAGCGTGCAGAGATCGAACGCCCGCGAATTTATATTTCAATGATTTTTTTTGTTCTTTTACTTGGGGTCCTCCTCTTTCGATGCCAGGAAATTCCCCCCCCCCCCCCGCTTACAATGCCGCTATTTTTGGAATGTGGCCGACAGAGGCTCCCAGGAAGGGATAAGACTATTTATGGATCGGTCACCCGTCAATCGATGCGAGGCGAGGCCGCGACCTGTGGGGGAGGGGGGGGGGGCAGCCTCGGGTGATAAAGAGGAGTTCAGATAGACCGCTCTACCTTACTGCCGACGGAGACAGGTCGAATCATACCGATGCTAGGACTTAGCGCGCGTCCAGTTTGTTACTAGTGCTGGGGGAAAATATCGCTTGGAGAGGAGGAATTCAGTTGGGGGGCGTTCATTAATTTCGTGAGGCGATTTTCGCGATTTTTCGACCCCCTCCACCCCCTGGTGAAATGTCGTGAGATTTGACTCTTGACCTCCTTCCCCCCCCCCCTAATCTCACGTGAGATTTTTCAAAATGCGTATTTTTAGTGTAAATACGTTAATCTGTGCTTGATTGCGTTGGATTTATTTAAAAAAACATAATTTGCTTAATTATTTTTATTTAAGACTAATTAAGACTAGTATTTGAGACTACTAAGAACGTAGTCTAGACTCACAGTGAGAAAATCGAACAATAAAATACTTAAATAGGATCTACTAAAATTCGTAAAAGAATATTCATTCTAATTCAGTCCACGGGGACTCATGTGTGGTCTTAAGAGTGATTACTGGAACTATTGTGTAGGATTTAGCAGCCATATTTTAGTGTAGAAACATGTTTTACATAATACTAGCCGGGGTTCGCCCGGCTAGGCTCGTGCTTCGCCTAGCTACGCTCAAGCCATCCGTGTAACATATTTATGTACTTCGGGCCCCACAAAAGAAAAAAAAGGCCTACAAATGTATTAAATTGAAGTGAATAAATTCCTTTCAATTTTCATTCCGTCGCTGCCGACAGATGGCACCAGATGATTTGGTTTCTCAGCAGTGAGTGATTTTAGAATTAAAATATCTCTAAAACTATTGAATTAACAGAATAAGTGTACGCAGAAAAAATTATCATTATTCAAAGCTCTTTCCAAATATGTAACATTTATGTACTTTCATGAGAAAAAAAATACACCGATTGTCGGCCATTGCGTTACTCTCACGTGATCTCGACGATTGTCGGCCATTGCGTTACGCTCACGTGATCTCGACATCCTCCGCTGTTCCTTCACATAAAAATCAGTAAATCCACCAAAAATTAGTATATATCTATTTAGTTTCAATAAAGTATTTATTATTATTAAACAATTTGAATATTTAGCTTTTCAAATAAAAAGTTTGATAAATAAAAAAATAGACATGGTGACACATTTCATTTCAGTGATTCATTTTTTAGTGAGAATCACGCTGTGAACGAATCACCTTTTGTTTACATCGTCAAAGAGCGATGACGCTTCATTAGAATCAAAATATCTCTAAAACTATTGAACTAACAGAATAAGTGTACGCAGAAAAAATTATCAGTTTTCGAAGCTCTTTCCAAATATGTAACATTATGTACTTTCATGAGAAAAAAAATATACCGATTCCTGTATATTTGTCGGCCATTTTTTTTCGAGGATTGGTCCGCCCTGTCGCGTTACACTCACGTGATATATCGACAGACACCTCTGTCTCTTTATTAATATAGATAACCCAGTTTTCTCGCAATTTTACATTGTTTGTTGCGGGAAAAAAAAATTACGTGATATTTGCCAGGACCCCCTTCTCCCCCACGTGAGACTGGGTGAGATTCGGCTCGACTCCTTCCTCCCCCTAAAAGCCTCACGTAATGGACGCCCCCTAGGGCTGGGGGAAAATATCGCTTGGCGAGGAAGAATTCAGTTGTGTCAACTCGCCTCTTCATCGTGTTCGTCGGCTTTTATTTCAAGTGACAGACAAAAAATAAAACTTTGTAGAGGGGGCGGGGAAGGAGAGTGACCTTTAATTACGGTAGCTTCACTTTAAGGGGACAATGGACTTTCAAAATTGTGAAATTTGTCGAAAAATTCGATTTTTTTTTATTTTATTGAATTGTGAAACTGCGGACGAGTAGGAATGTGTTGCAAAAAGAATTTTTAATTTCTGCGATTACTTTCCTAGTTATAGGAATTTGTATTTAATTTAGATATTATGTAATTATTAATAACAATAACTTTAAATGTGTTTTTCTCAAAATAAAAATTTTCACGTCGTACGAATATTCAAATTGCTACGGGTGCATTTCTAACTATCGTATTGCTTTGAAATTTAAGTTTTATATACTTAACTGTATATCGAATAAATATTATTGAAATAAAATTATGCTTCGTAGCTCAGAATTTCTAAATTTTGTATTCGAAAAGATGATTTATGGGTATTTTGCGTCATAAAAAGGGTGTTTTCACTATTATTATTTTTTTCTCTTTATATTTTTAATGAATGCTTAAAATGAGCAATAAGTTTCGTTGTTAGTTCTATAAGGTATCCTGTCAATAAAAATTACCATATTATATATATGCAAAAGAAATGCGCATGGAACATTTTTAATGAGGCCAATTTTTGATATAATTAATAATTCATAATTCATAAATTATTAATATTTCATCATTAAATTTTAACCACTTTTACATTTCTATGGTACTAATCACATATTCAAATTTCAAGCAAATTCATTCAAAACAAAAAAAGTTAGGTTTGAAGGACCACTGTCCCCTTAATGCAATGCACTTTGATACAATGTTCCCGTTCTCCCGGAATATTTTTTATTTTGCAACGACGTTTTTGCCTCCATTTTGAAAAATAAATAAGGTCAATTTTTGGCAGAGAAATGCAAAAGTCATACAATAAATTTCCTTTGCTTGTTTATGTGGGAAAACGTTTTACTGGGTATACGCATCAACGTCTCTTCACAGGCAAATAAACGTATTATACACTGAAAAAAATAGGTACAGGCGTGCGTATACAAATAACGGAGATATGCAACCAATCAGCGCAACGCGATGCGGTCGACAGCGCCTATATAAGACAGCAGGTGTCTGGCGAAGCTGTTAGGTCGGTTCCCGCTGTTACAATGTCAGGTTATCACGATTTATGTGACTTTGAACGTGGCGTTATAGTCGGTGCACGATAGATGGGACGTAGCATCTCCGAGGTAGCGATGCAATTTGGATTTTCGCGCACGACCATTTCACGAGTGTACCGCGAATATCAGGTATCCGGTAAGGGGGCTTCCATTAATTACGTGAGGCGATTTTGGAGATTTTTCAACCCCCTCCCCCCCCCCTGGTGAGATATCGTGAGATTTGGCTCGACACCCCACCCCCCTATTCTCACGTAAGATTTTTCAAAATGCGTATTTTTAGTGTAAATACGTTAATCTGTGCTTGATTGCGTTAGATTTATTTTAAAAAACACAATTTGCTGAATTATTTTTATTTAAGACTAGTTAAGACTAGTATTTAAGACTACTAAGAACGTAGTCTAGAATCACAGTGAGAAAGTCGAACAATAAAATACTTAAATAGGAACTACTAAAATTCGTAAAACAATATTCATTCTAATTCAGTCCACGGGGACTCATGTGCGGTCTCAAGAGTGACTACTGGAACTATTGTGTAGGATTTAGCCATATTTAGTGTAGAAACATGTTTTACTTAATTTAACCCAGTTTTCTCGCAATTTTACACTGTTTCTTGCGGAAAAAAATTACGTGATATTTGCCGAGACCCCCCCCCCCACACTCCCCCACATGAGACTGGGTGAGATTCGGCTCGACTCCCTCCCCCTCACCCCCCAAAAAAGCCTCACGTAATTGATGGACGCCCCCTAAAACATCAAATCTCCGACAGCGGTGCGGCCGGAAAAAGACCTTGAAAGACCTTGATCGTCTATGACTCGCGACAATACTTAAAGGAGATAGACGTGCAACACTTCCTCAAATTGCTGCGGATTTCAGTGCTGGGGCATCCACAAGTGTCAGCGTGCAAACTGTTCAACGGACCCTCATTGATATGGGCTTTCGGAGCTTCAGGCCCATTCGTGTACCGTTTTTGACTGCGCGGCACAAAGTTTTAAGTCTCGCCTGGGCTCGTCAACACGTCCATTGGACTGTTGATGACTGGCAACAAGTTGCCTGGTCTGACGAGTCTCGTTTCCAGTTGTATCGGGCGGATGGACGTGTGCGAGTATGGAGACCACCTAATAAATCCGTGGACCGTACATGTCAACCGGGGACTGTTCAAGCTGGTGGAGCCTCTGTGATGGTATGGGGCGAGTGCAGTTGGCGTGATATGGGACATGGGACCCCTGATACGTCTAGAGACAACGCTGACAGGTGACGGGTACATAAGCATCCTGTCCGATCATCTACACCAGCGTTTCTTAAACTGTGGATCTCAAAGCGAAATTTTGGGGTCGCGAAAATTTAATTCTGATACATGGATTTAATTGTTGTCGCCCTCCGCAAGTGTCTAAGACATATATTCATTTTATTTACTACTGTTTTTCATATATACTACTATTTTTCATACGTAGGACCTGTGAGTAAGATGGACTGCTCAACCAATAGAAAAATGATTGAGAATGTCATAAAAGTTTGGTTTTGCAACGACGACGTCAAATATTTATGTTCTAAATTAGTGGAATTCATGCCAAAATGTGTACAGGATATTATTAAAGTTAGAGGAGGCCATATTTGCTTTTAGATTGCTATACAATGCTTGTAAGTGAGCTTATACTAATTAAACAACATATGTGAAATTTTTTGTGTTTGTCCCGATGTTTATATATATATATATATATATATATATATATATATATATATATATATTAGTCTACAATGACTAGTCAAGGTCTTGCAGAAAATTTCGGGTAATGCACAGATTAAAAATGATAATCATTTGTATTTCTAAAAATAATAATACTGAGGATACCGTGCTCGTATATCAGTCTTGCATGTACGACAATAATACTAATCAATAATAATAAATAAATAATAACTGATTAAATGATAATATAAAAAGTTTTATTAATTTTATTATTTGTTAATATTATCAGTATAATTAACAAATAATAATGATACTAATAATTGAAATTCTTTGATTACCGTGTTCGTCTCTCTCTTGCATGAACGGCTGTCGAGGAGAGATGAGTCGTTCGTGGAAAAAAATAATTATTTTGATGGTTTTCTCCGGAAACACGATTCATGCACCC
>OU015493.1:6514079-6534079 GCA_907164885.2 Dolomedes plantarius
TACACACACATATATATATATACATATATATGCATATATATATATATATATATATATATATATATATATATATATATATATATACACACACTGTGCTGTTCCCAGAATGAGTGGGAATAGAAACGGCCTGCGCTTGTGCGGGGATTTGAACCACGGACCTCTCGCTCCGTAGTGCGATAGTCCGATGCGATAACCATTCAGCCACAGTGTCCATTGAGAGAAAGCTCTTCTGGAGGGAGCATAACGCTTTTTCTTTACGTGACTATTCCTGCCAGTTCATTCTACTGTAGTACGACCACTCTATTGAGTGGTCGTAATCTTTGTCATTTGGGAAATTTATGCTGAATGTGAAAAGATTGCTTTGACACTCAAATTTTAAAAATTTTCAGGAAATGGACTTGACCGATTTGGCTTGGGAATGGCTACATCAAATCGCCTCCCTCACTGCCAGAGTTGACAATAATGGTTTTTATGACAATTATTTGATTAATTTGTCGCTCTTTTTCCTCGGACAGGAAAAAATGTTGAGATCAGCCCAGAAGTTAAAACCCTAGATGGGGAAGTACGGTTGTGAAGATTTAATCAGTGAAATATGTTTTAAGGGGTCAGTAGACGCGTCACATTTACGGCACAGCGGTGCGTAGACGACATTCTGCGACCCGTTGTATTCCCGTCCCTCTTGCACCTAGGGATGCGACATCGGCAACAAAACATCGATGTTTTGAAACATCGATATTCAATATTAAAACATCGATGCTGATAAAACATCGCCGCAAAACCATAGATGTTTTTAAACATCGATATTTATGAACTGTCATTCTTTAAAACTGGTTTAGTAAGCTCTAAGATTAATGTTACTTCGGTTAGTCATGCAGGGGGTGGGGGAAGTTATTTTACTCTCAGGTTGGGCTGACACAAATGACAAAAACTTGGTTGCTAGAGCAGTTCTGCATATCGCAGAATTTCCATTACACATTTTAATATTTTTACCAGAAAATTGATTAAGAAATTATTGCAATTTATTAACAAATCTTTTATTTTCGAATTAAATAATACAAAACAAAATTACATATATTTATACCAATTTGAAGTACTGATGCAAAACCAAAGTATGGGGGAAAACTGAACAAGCTTATTTTTTATTTACTGTAAATAACAATTATTGGGGCATATAATTATTATTCATTGGTTGTTAATTGCCATTTGTCTCTAATCGTTCCCCCTTTTGTATTCGTCCTTTTCATAATTCAGGCTTACATTTACTGAGAGGGAAAATTATGCTACGTGGTAAATTTTTTTTTATTATGGTACATCTTCATTTAAAAAAAAAAATCGAGACAACGTAAAACATCGAGCACAAAACATCGATGTTAAAAAAAATCGGCTTCAATAAACCGATGTTTAAAACATCGATGTTTTTATGAAAACATCGATGTTTTGAAAACATCGACATCGATGTCGCATCCCTACTTGCGCCACCCCAGACTGACTTTTCAACATGATAATGTCCAGCCGCATACGGCACGTGTAGCTACGAATTTGCTTATTTTTGAATTATGTTCTTTCGCATCTCATCGTACAACATTTTCAATAGCGAGCTCATAGATTTTAAAATTTTGAAAATTTTATTATTCTCTTTTAAATCACACCAAACTGTCAATGTACGTCACTAGAAACTAAACATATTTTTTGATGAAATTTATAAAGTTCAACAGAGGTCGAATAGGAAAGAAACAGAATCCAAATAATGCGCATTTGCTTATTTTTTATCTAAACCAGTAGTGTGAAAACGGTGGGTCGCAACCCACTGAGGGGATGTGGAAAGTCTGAAGTTCATTTATATCATTACTAGCTGAAAACCCGCACTTCGCTACGGAGTACATTCAAATTAAATATAACGGTTAATGTAGGCAATTAATGCCAAAAACAATAAATATATATATTTATAATAAATACGACGATCAATGTATACAATTGATGTAAAATATATATATATATATATATATATTTATAAAAAAATCGTAAGGGATATTTATTTTTTTTGGATAATATTCAATCGTCTGCTGCATTAGAAAGAAAAACAAAAAATTTTTTTTTGTCTATTTAGTTGTGCTCGTGACATTAAATTTATTTAAAGTACCAGAAAAAGAAATCACGTGATTGGCATTTAATAAATTAAATTCTAAAAATTAATCTTTAAAAATTCACCAAAAATCAGAAAATTGAGGTACAGGTTCGAAAAAGATCTCATTTTAAAGGACTTTTTAGGATCTTTCTTGTGATATAAATTTTATAACCATCAAATTATTATTTTCAATGCAAACTTAAAAAAAGTTACTAAAACAGCAAAAAAAATTTAATTTAAAAAAATCTAAGAAGAATTTTTCAAAAATCTCTCTTAGTGCACCCCTACACTATAAGAAGAATCGCCATGGAACATTTCAGCCCTTTAGGTCCAGCGGTTTGGTCTGTCCGTTGTATGTCAGTCAGTTAGTCAGTGAGTCAGTTACGAAACTGTTTTATATACAGTGGCTCCTAAAAGTGTTCGTACACTTACGATTTTCAATGAAATAAGGGTCTATCCATTAATTAAAATGAATATTTCGGAATGGGTATTTAATAATAAGATCTATAAACTATTCTTAACAAAACTACATGAAATATTTTGAAAACATAGTAAAACTTTATTTTTAAGAAACCAGCAATCAAAAAGTAACAAAAACTTAATCTCACAAAAGTCATCGTACACTGAAATATTTTAGGATAAATTCATAATTAAAATTATTATCTGGGCTTTATTTTTATTTTTGAACTGTGGTGGCATTTAAAATATCGTTTGGCTTTAATTTTTGCTTGCCTACTCCGTAATATTTTATTTATTATTTAAAAATGGCTCGTAGTCGTAAAGAAGCAACAAACAGCATTCGAAAATTGATTATTTTTCATCATAGTAGTGGTAAATCAGTTCGGAATATTGCTAAATTGCTTAATTTATCCCATTCTACTGTGCAGTATGTGAAAAAACGCTTTAAAGAAGAAAATTGGATCGAAAACAAGATAAGAAAAGGCCGTCCGGCAAAGTTAACAAAACGTGATCATAGATTTATAATTAGAAAATTTATGAAAAATTCACGTTTGAGTGCTGTAAAAGTTTCTGCAGAATTCAATGAAACATTTTCTACTTCAATTTCACCTGAAATTTTTTGACGAGTTCTCAGAACAGCTGGATTATATGGGCGTTCTGCCTATAGAAAATTTTTTGTGAGTGAGAAAAACAGAAAGTTTAGGCTTTCCTTCGCACTATCAATGATAAATAAGCCCCAAACCTATTGGAATAATGTCTTATTTGTCGATGAACATTTTTGGTGCTGATGGGCGTATAATTGTATGGAGAAGAAAAAAAAATGAGGAACTTAATTCCAAGAACGTAGTAGGAACAGTTAAGCATGTCGGTGGAGGTATCCTTGTGTGGGGGTGCATATCAGCATCAGGACTAGGAAATTTGGTATTTATTGATGGCATAATGAATCATGCTGTTTTCATAAATATTTTAAGAGACAATTTAAAATTATCAGCTCAAAATTTGGGTATTGGAAACAACTTTGTTTTTTTTCAAGATAACGATCCTAAGCACACGGCTCTCAACGTTCGCCTCTGGTGTCTCTATAATTGTCCACAAATTTTGAAAACACCACCTCAATCGCCAGATTTAAATCCAATAGAACATATTTGGAGAGAACTGGAGGTTCGAGTACGAAAACACGACATTCACACGAAAAGCGAACTAAAAACAATTATGATGGAAGAATGGATGAACATTGATGCAAAAATTACATAAGAACTAAAGCAATCTATTCCCAGACGTTTAAAAGCTGTTGTGGATGCTAAAGGATATCCTACTAAATATTAATTTAACGAAAAATTAGAATATTTACTAATATTTAGAGATTTTTTACAAGTGTACGATGACTTTTGTGAGGTAAAGTTTTTGTCACTTTTGGATTATTGGTTTCTTAAAAATAAAGTTTTGCTATGTTTTCAAAATATTTCACGTAGTTTTGTTAATAATAGACTATAGATCTTGTTATTAAATACCCATTCTGAAATATTCATTTTAATCAATGGATAGACCCCTATTTCATTGAAAATCGTAAGTGTACGAACACTTTTAGGAGCCACTGTATATAGATTAATTATTAAAAAACATGCTTTAAAATTTCTATAAGTACATAGCTTAAATATTTTCATTTATATTTTTAATTTGTCAAAAATATATGATATCGTTCAATAAGGTGGCATACAGTCTTAAAGGCTACATTGATTCCATTCGCTTTTGCCCATATCACTGGGTTATCAAAGCGAGTAGCTATAAAAATCAAACAACGACCATATGAGAGTAGAATTCTCAAATATTTCCCCAAATATTGAACAAAAACTATAGGAGGTCCAGGTTCACCCTTCTCATTGATATTTTTCTAGTTTTGTTTTATAAATTAGTTTATAATATAAGTTTATAAAATAAGTTTATAATTTTCAGTGTTTTAATAGGATGCTTATAATTACCATTTTCTATTAACTTTCTTTCTTGTGTGTTTGTGTGTGTGTTTGTCTAGTACAAATCTTGCAATCGATTTTTAACTAACTTCCCGACTAGCTAGACATTTGAAACTTTTAGAATACTCAGAACACGATGACAATGCATTTTTTAAATACTTTTAGCCATCTTTAGGCAGAATTAAATTAATTTTCAGTTATTTTCAGTTAATTTTGTTTTGTAGACTGGTGCAGCCATCTATTGGCCGGAAAGGGAACTAGTGAAATGCAACAAGTCAAACAAGTCAAATGCAAGTTAACTTCCAATTAACTTCATTTTCTTTCAAGTGGATGGGATAATTCATCAAAAAAATTTTAAAAAAGTATTTATTAATACATAGAATTGTCAAGTTTATAGGATTCAACTGAAAATTTAAAAACATGATATATAAAACTTCTTTTTATCTTGTAATTATTTTAAAATCCTACTCTCTTTTTTATTTTAACTTTTGATCATTTTTACCTAAATGAAATGCAAATACTTATTAATATTTAAATACGAAATGTTCGTCACGCGAGATTTCGAAAAGAAAACAAGTGTAGATGGTAAGGAAGATATTTTTTTTAAATTGTTATTATGCAAAATAAATATATACCAAAATCTACATTTCATTGATTTTTGAAAGACTATACAAAATTTGCTTATTTCGTTTTTTTTCTATTCTTTTGTTAATATTTTCCTGAATTTTTTTTTAAAAATTACGGTTACCAGTAAATTTTCATTGGCGTCGGGTGATTTTTCATTTAAAACAAAGTGGGTCCCTGTCGACAAAAATTTGCTTGCCACTGACCTAAACATCCGAATTTCAAGATGTGACCCCACTATGCCTGAAACGGCTCTTTCTTTCAGGGAGAAAAGAGCCGCTATGATCTTGAGCTTTGTTGTAGGGATGCGACATCGATAACAAAACATCGATGTTTTGAAACATTGATACTCAATATTAAAACATCGATGCTAATAAAACATCGCCCCAAAACCATCGATGTTTTTAAACATCGATGATTTAGAACATCCATTTTTTTAAAAACTGGTTTAGTAACCTCTAACATTAATGTTACTTCGGTTAGTCGTGGGGTGATTTAATTTTACTCTCTGATTGGGCTGACACAAATGACAAAAACTTGTTTGCTTTTGCCTTGGGCTATATTGATGACTTCAAAATTCTCGTTCTAAATATCGCCATGTTTTGCCTTCAAATGTCCAGATAAATTCGTGGTATTGCCAGAAGTTTTGAGGAACTTAAAGCAAATATTGCATTTCGACAATTTGTCAGAGGTTTTGCAAAAATATTTCTCAACGGTACCTTTGGGAGGCATCTTACTAATAATATTAACGTCAACTTATATAAAACCAGAACAAAACAAAAACTTAAATGGCTGCTTTCTTGTATATACTATTTATAAAATAAAACCCCATGGAAGGTTCTGGAGGGTCAGGAGCATTCCAAGCGCTCTGATTGGTTCATTGGTTGTTGATTGCCATTTGTCTGTTTGCTAAGGAATCGTTCCCCTTTTGTATTCGTCCTTTTCATAATTCAGGCTTACATTTACTGAGTGTGAAAATTATGCTACGTGGTAATTTTTTTCATTATGGTACTTTTTCATTAAAAATAAAACATCGAGACAACGTAAAACATCGAGCACAAAACATCGGTTTCAATAAATCGATGTTTAGAACATCGATGTTTTTATCAAAACATCGACATCGATGTCGCATCCCTACTTTGTTGCAAAGGCTTTTTTTACAATTGAATGGGATGCTTCCCCCCTGTCTCCTTGCGCCAGCCTCAAAGAAACCGAGCCAAACATCAGCAGGACAGCTGGTTCGTCGACCATTTCACCCATTCCTATTTTTCCAAAATATCGTCCCGGTGTCATTCTAACGCGGACATTTCGCCCTCGCGTGACAGAAATCCATCTCCCTTAAACAGCGCTCGTTTCCTCTTCTTCGATCGAAAACAGAAAGGGGTTGTTCCTCTTTATTTATTAATTTTAGTTTTGCTCATCGGTCGGTCCTTTTCCCGTGTTCGTTAGAAAAAGATCGCGTGACTTGGAGGACGGAGAGAATCGAACTTTTTTTACCTCTACGGCCTTTCCTACATCGGACGCAGGGAGATTCCAATTTTTCTTTCAAGATCTTCGCAGTTAGGCGATTTGGGAAATAAACGACGTTTGTTTTGTCGGCGGGTGACTGTCCTTGGAGACACGTGGCGATGTCGGTGGTAATAGGTCCGTTCATGATGTGATAAGTAGACGGCACGATATGTCGATTACATTTTAACTATTCAAGAGAAGCGACTTATACCAATGCATGGAATATCGATGTGTTTATCTGGACCCGTGTGCGTTTGTATTCGAGAGAGATTATGATATGGCTCTTGCCGAATTCAAATAGGCACCAAAATGAGTCAGTGTAAAAATACGAAATTTTTAACGAGTAACGTAAAAACATAAACAGTTTAATCTATATTTTTATATATAAAAGGCAAAGTCTGTGTGTGTGTGACCGAGTTTTTGTCTGCTCGCGGCACGGCGCAAAGACGGCAGGTCGGACAGTCTTGAGATTCGACACGAAGATGCCCCCCGAGGTCTCATTATGCACCTCGAAGCCCTTTTTTTCGATTTTTTAATTAGATTTTCCGTAATTAAATATTTAGTCGCGATTTGGAGCTCCCGGACGAGTAAAAGCTCCGTAAATCCTAACGTATCCGTCCAAGAATTTTTTTTTTTCGGACGAGTATATACGGGAAAGATGACACTATACGGAAATCACAATTAAAATTGTCTGTCTTAATTTATCGATTAATTGTGATTTTTTTTCGATCGCCTGTACGCACCCGTTTTTCGGGAAAAAACGCGATTTTGGCCGCGACCCTTTTTTCCAAATTGTCGAATCTATACGTAAATGGCGTTACATTTTTATGAAATTTTTATCTCAGAGACCGTAGACATCACAGTTTCGAAATCCAGAACCAAAATTAATTTACAAATTGTAGTTATTTTTTAATAATTTATTTTATGATTCGGAAACTCTTGCGAGAAATCTCATTTTGGAGATTTCGTTCTTCATTTCCGGACGAAGGTAAAGCGGGGGAAAACAGGTTTTCGACGTCAAGCCGTTTTCGACGTCAAGCACGTGATGTGTTGGGGCGTTTGTTTTCTATGAGGGATTGGGTGGTTAAAGGAAATCGATTACTATTGCAGTGATAATCGATTAAAAAATCGCATTTAGTAATGCCGTAATTTTTTTGGCCAACACTTAGTTAATATCATATAATTTGTGGTGTGTTTGTGGAAAACGTTTTTCGTCTCGCTGACTGTTGTGGAAAGTTTTAAGTAATCCTATGTCAAAAAGTGCCAGAAAGGATTAAATTTATATGGGTAAAATAATGTATCGTGGTGAGGAAAAGGATGACAGCGACGCCCATTAACAAAGGGTTAAGGCTACTAAAAAATTGGTAATTGCATTACCCGAGCAACGCCGGGACGGGTACAGCTAGTACTATATAAAACAGTTCCGTAACTGACTGACTGACTGACTGACATACAACGCACAGACCAAACCTCTGGACCTAAAGGGCTGACATTTCGCATGACGATTCTTCTTATGGTGTAGGGGTGCACTAAGAGAGATTTTTGAAAAATTCTTCTTAGATTTTTTTAAAATTAAATTTTTAAGCTGTTTTAGTAACATTCTTTAAAGTTTGCATTTAAAATAATAATTTGAGGGTTATAAAATTTATATCGCGAGAAAGATCCTAAAAAGTCCTTTAAAATGAAATCTTTTTCGAATCTTTATCTCCATTTTCTGATTTTTGGTGAATTTTTAAAGATTAATTTTTAGAATTTAATTTATTAAATGCCGATCACGTGGTTTCTGTTTCTGGTACTTTAAATTAATTTACCGTCACATGCATAACAACGAAATAGACAAAAAAAATTTTTTTTTCTTGCTAATGCGGCAGACGATTGGACATTATCCAAAATAATATTAAAATACAGTAAAAGATATGTTCCTCAAACTGTACTATATTAACTGTACTATATTCTTTAGTAAGTCCCATCAGATTTAATTTGAATATTTTCTTCTACATTATTTTGTCTAAAAAAATATCCCTTACGATTTCTTTATAAACATAATTTGTGTTCTTTTTTACATCAATTGTATACATTGATCGTCGTACTTATTATAAATATATATATATATATATATATATATATATATATACATATATGTGTGATAATAACGGCCCACCATTATATAAAGCGTATTTAAAATTACCCTGTTAATAAAGCACGACCCCTTTTTCCAAAATTGGAACCTAAGAGTAAAATAAGATAAATTATATTATCCCTGCAGATCATTATACAGGCATGTGAAGTATCTGAACTCAATAACATCCCCAGAGATGAGTGTTAGAAGTTATGAGATTCCGAATGTCAGTATAGTGTCAAAAATCTTGAACAGCCCTCGAAACACTCTGAATATATAGGTTCTGTAACGTCAAAAACCACACTTTGCAAGAATTTTATGGCCACTTACCCTACACTCAGGTCAAGAGGTCGCGGTTCTAGCAAGAGCGGGATGTAGCAGTAAAGTCCCCGATAAACTTAAATGGACACGTGAACTCCACGAATCTAAAGTCGCCCAATTAAAATATTAAGAAATAGTTAGGCCCTCTGGCGTCAATATCGCAAAGCACATTTTACGATTTGCGTGAAAAGAAGATTTCTGTCTCTTGGTGTCTAACTCTCGTTGCTGTCGGACATGCGGTCCGCTTCTGTATGGTAATGTAATCCGCGCCTCGTCAGGCCCAGTCATGTGGCCGCTGCAGCTAATGCCTTCAAATAAATAAAGCAAGTCTTCGAAGTTGTGTCTTTCATCAATGGCTAAATGTATGCGTTTCTCGCCTGAGTTCGTAAGTGATTCTCTGGATCTACAATTCGACCGACTGCATCACACCTTCGTGCCGGCTACGCCTCCGATTAGTGCTATGCCTCTCCTCCACGGCGTGAGGTACGGGGCATCATATATATATATATATATATATATATATATATATATATATATTTGGCATTAATTGCATACATTGACCCTTGTATTTACTTTCAATCCACTCCGTAGCGATGTGCGGGTTTCCACCTACTCCAATATATAACAAAATTCGTAAAATATACAAATATAAGAGAATTTTTGTAATTATAAATTAACTGCTGAATTTGAGATTATGAGAAATAAATTTTGAATCCTATTTCCAAACGTCGTTGTAGCTCTAAGGGCCTGTTCACGTGGGAGTCCGTTAGCGGAAGCGTAAAAGGAAAGATGGCGCCGAGACGGAAATAAACCAATCATATGCGTTAAAAATTTCGTTGCTAATCGTTTGGAGGTTTGTCATTGGTTAAATATATTTCAATGCTTTAACGCTTCCGCTGCAGGACTCCTATGTGAACAGGCTCTAAGAATTCTACTAACTCTTCCTGTAACTGTAGAAACAGCCGAACGAGGTTTTTCTAAACTGAAAATTTTAAAGAATTATCTATGAACAATAGCAAATCAAGCGCATGATCTAGTAATCATTTTTACAAAAAAGACGGTATGAAAAGCAAACAATCCTTAGAGATGCAATCACACAATTAACTGCAATAAAGGCTCCGTGAATGATTTAGAAATTATTTTTATGGCACATCAAATTATATTCAAATTTAATTACTTTTTTAAAATTCTGTAATTTTTTAGAATTTTTATGTTTTTTTTAATAATAAATACATATTTTCACAAAAATGTCCGTCATTTTATTGAGTAGACTATTTCCGATGGAGACACATTCATTACTGCAAAGTCTCCCCAAAAATTTTGCAAAGGCGCCGTTTTTAAAACTTGCATCATGCGCCACAATGAATTGGCAAGACTGTGGTCGGCTCACCTGTCCAATAACCTGGGGGCGTGGGTTCGACACCTGACAGAGAAACTAGACTTTTTTTTTTAATGTGAAATAAATATTGAGGGTGGGTGGGTGGCGAAGATGAATTTAAATACAATTGATGTTGAAACGGATATTCACACAACAAATTTAACCCCGTCGTGAGCAAAATGTCATGACGATATCTTCACCCCAAGAGTGAAGACCATTATAATCTTCCAACCACGGGTTGTCTCTGAAAAGCACGATTGGGATGTTTATATATATATATATATATATATATATATATATATATATATATAATATTACTAACTACCTATAATCGCCCACTCTGAACTTTATCTCTGTTCTGGTAACCCCTCTTTCTTCTCTTTGGCGTAAACGCCTCTCCTTTCCACACACTAACTTCCTCCGCCAATTCTGGCAACCTCGCTGGGCTAATTGTATTTTCGCTTCTACGAGGAGACGCGGGATGGCTTCGAAGCGAAAAGGTAACATGCATATAAAGGTAAAAGCATAACATGTCGCTGTTTTCATGGAATAAACTTCAATTCTTCTTTATGATTTGGAATTTCATTTAATTTCGGCCTCGATTGTGTTTTTTCAAGAGATGACCCAATTCGGGTCATTTCATTCATATATGTGTGTGTGTGTGTGTTGGTTGATTTATTTTTCCATTAAATTGTTTAGTTACTGCTTTAACCTTACGTCCACTCTTGGTAGAACCTCTGTCATTTATCAAAGGGAAGTTTGCAATGGATCTGATGAAAAACAAAAAATACCACTGGAGGTGAGAAATACTAAATAAAAAATTCCATTACTCTTTTGACAAGGATGCTCCACTGATTTATCTTTTACATAGCATCTTTCCTAATTTTCCAAATCCCTAGTCTTCATAACTGTTACTTTTTTCTTGCTCCATGTGACACATTTAGAGACTCGTTATAATGCACGATCCCTTGCCTCCTCCCATATTAAGGCTGATGTGTACTAACCCTATTGGATTCGCTCACTTCAACGTCAACCTATGGAGAAAATGTATCCAAGGATTGCCGAATGGGATTAACATTTAAAATAAAAAATTTTACTCCGTAATACAGAAAGAAACTTGACACCTCGGGGCATTTTTTCGATAAAAAAATTCGTATCTATATATTTAAGTTGCTAAGCCGACTTTTTGGGCAGTCCGTGAGAGAAAACTACTGCACCCATTTACTTCATTTTGGTCTTAAACGAAAGAATGTAATCTGCAAATTTAACAAATTTGGTTTTTGTAACCGCAATTTCTATTAATTAGTGATAATTTACAATTGAAAAAATTTATTTCTGCGCATGCTCTGTGGCATGTTTCAATCTGGCTTTTGAAACTCACTGTTTCTGCGCATGCTCAGTGACATGTTTTAATGATAAACACGTTTATTCTGAAGAGTCTCTCTAGATCTCTCTCTGCCATTTCTATTTTTATTATAATTATGTTTGTGAAATATAAGATTAAAACTCATGTAAATTGTGTATTTCGCGCTGTTTACTTAGCGAGAATTTACAATTTAAAAAATTTCTTTCTGCGCATGCTCAGTGACATTTTTAAATCTGGCTTTAGATACTCACTATGCACGAGTCCACTTAAACGCATTAATTTGTTTCATTAATTGTTTAACGCATTAATTTGTGCATTATTATGATTTTCAACATTTGGCAATGATGTGTTGAGTATAATTTGTGTATTAGTACATTAATTTACTATCTAGCCGTCATGTTTTGACGGGTACTAACTAGTAATATTTTAAAATTTAAAATATTCGGAGGGGGGGGGGGGAAATCTGGTGTAGTGTATTTTAAACGCTCCAAAATACATTTGGCGGACGACATTCATAAAATGAATCCTGCCGCAAGAAGCCGAAAAGTTCCGGCTGTCTGAAAAATTTAGATTATTCGAGTTAAAAAGTCTGGTCTAGTGTGTTTTAAAACCTTTCTGAATTCCTTTGGTGGGCGCAATTTAAAAAATGAATCCCTTTTCAAGGTACAGAAAAGTTGAGGCTATCTGAACATACCATTTTTATTGGATTATCAGCACTGATGTAGCTGTCAATAGTAGACACATTTTCCCCATTCGTTAACATTGAGGTGAGCGAATCAAAAATAGGGTTAGTACACAGCAGCCATAATGCCACAGCAGCCATAAATCTCTTTCTATACCCGTTCTTCGTGAAGAATTATCCTTTGATCGTGATTTTTGAATCGTGAAGAATTATCCTACAGATTTGCTGATTCAATCGGAGTGATGGAGTTTGTACTGTAGTCCAGTGGTCACGATCCACAGGAAGGGAGGGAAGGGTCGAGGGTAGTTTAGGGCCAATTTATATAATATTGAATTATTTAATTTTTGAAAAAATTTAATTTTTTTTATACTTACAAATCTTATATTTAAAAAATAGATTATACACTATTAAATAAGGTGTCAAAAGGTCTTACAATAAAAACTTTATCAACTAAAGGCTACAGAGGCTGTTCACACATTTTTTTGACGATGTATGTTGTATTCACAAAACTAAATTACATAAAATTCTTGTGTTTTAAATGTTCTATTTGGAATCCCTTAATCTGAACTATCTTTCGACACCGCAATTTCCAGGATAATAATGCCTTTTGAAGTGTCAGAAGAGGTATTCTATCCCATTCCTCCTGAACAGCTTTCCAGAGTCCTGTAAGGGTTTTGGGACGACGTTTGGATAATGCAGATTTTAAAAGTCCGAAAGCACAAAAATCCATAGGTGATACATCGGGAGATTTAGTAGGGATATCAGTGAAGGGGGCCTTGATACCACATTTTTGTTCCATTTCTTTTAGGAAATCTACAGTGGATTTTGATGTGTGACTGCTAGCTTTGTCTTGATGGAGTCTCTCAGATTGATGGCACTGTGGGTAAAACGATGGTATTTCAGTCAGAAAAATTGCCGATAAAATATGCTCCTGATAGTATTTGGAGTTAATCTTGACATTTTTTTCCACTCTCTTTATTTTTAACTTGCCATTATAAGAAAAACCAACAACAATCATGAATCCCTTAGAAAAACTTTCTTTCGAATCTTTGAACCATGTACTTAAATTTTTTTCTCCCCTTTTATGATAATAAATGGCTCTTTTTTTGTTGCAATCATTTAAATACACCCATGATTCATCTATTGTGACAATTGTTTTCCATTTTTCTTTGGATAAGTGTTTCTCATATAGAATTCTGCAGCGTGTCCTGCGTTCAGCGATATGATTTGGAAGAAGACGATGCACATTGCGTTTTTTCGCTTTCTTAAGATTTAAATCAACGTTTATCATTTTGTTTACAGTGGACACCGAGCATTTTAATGATTTTGCAACTGTCCTTTGACTAGGGGGATTTACTTTTAAAATTGAACAACGTACCTTTGCAATAGTCGAAGATGTCCGTTTTTTCCTTGGATACTTGTTTGAAATTTTTGTCCCACTTGAGGCTCCAGTTTGACGTTTTTTTCCTTTCTTGTTGACGATATTACCTATCGACGCTTTAGATATCACAAAACCATGACTCTCACATCGTTTTTGGATAACGGAGTATGCATATTTCTCTTCGGAAAGAGCATAAATGTAGCCTTCTAACCACTGCTTTGTTAAAAACGCCATTTTGAATAAAAACAAAACTTTCAAGCCGCAGACGATAATTTTGACTTTTAAAATCATAGTACAATGGCAATTATTTCTTTTGCAGCAAACGATTTTTTATTACCGCTTACCAAAATCGTCTAAAAAATGTGCGAACAGCCTCTGTATACTTAAATGCTTTCATTTGCTTCTACAGATGTGTGAGACTGGGTGTTTAATATCAGTATATATATATATATATATATATATATATATATATATATATATATATATATATATATATATATATACACACACACTAGCCGGGCTTCACCCAGCTACGCTCAAACCATCAAAGGAAGACGATGAATGAATCAAGTGAATGAATGACTCAATCGTTGTTTACATCCCAAGGGGAGAATTTTGCCGTTCTTCGCGTTTGAAGAACCGAATAGAAAATTTGTGTTAAGTATCGTTCTTTAAAATTCAATTAAAAATCGAAATTTTAAGATAGAGACTTGAAATGAGGTGTATATGAATGAGAAAGCTTTCATCTTCAAGATGATGTAAATATTTTCTTTGTAAGATAAAAACTCGAAGAACATCGACCGTAGATCCTCAAAATTGCGTAAATTTCTCGAAAAAGTGGGTTTAATATTTTGATGAAAATATTAGTCTGTTTAAATTATTTTTAAACAAATGAGGTCTTGTTTGAAGGATAAATGTCTCTAGTCTTAGACTGTAAAAAGATCAAAATTCTATTATCATTTTTTGCCAAGATATCGTAATCTGAAATTAAAAAAACATAAAATATCCCACAAAACATAAAATATCCCACAAAACATAAAATAATTAATTTTCTAGAATAAAATTTAAAATTCGGGCTTCGAGGTGCACTTTCCAATAGTCTGCACTACCCGTGTGCCAAATTTCATGGCTGTAAGTTTCATAGGCCGCACACACGCACACATTGAGGCGGTACACCCGGAGAGTGTGACCGACAGACAGAACCGAACCCTTGTTTTATTAATATAGATACACACACACACACACACACACACATATATATATATATACATACTAGCTGAATACCCGTGTTTCGTTACGGAGTAGATTCAAATTAAATACAACGGTCAATGTATGGAATTGATGTGAAAAAAACAAAAAAATATATTTATAAAAAAAATCGTAACGGATATTTTTATAGACAAAATAATGTAGAGGACATTATTCAAATTAAATCTAATAAAACATACTAAAGAATATAGTACAGTTATTATAGCACAGTTTCAGGAACATTTCTTTTGCTGTATTTTAATATATTTTGGATAATGTCCAATCGTCTGCCGGATTAGCAAGAAAAATAAAAAATTTTTTTGTCAATTTATTTCGTTGGTATGCACGTGACGCAAAAGTAGTTTAAAGTATCACAAAAAGAAAAGAAACCACGTGATCGGCATTTAATAAATTAAATTCTAAAAATGAATCTTTAAAAATTCACCAAAAATTAGAAAATGGAGAAAAAGCTTCGAAACAGATTACATTTTAAAGGAATTTTTAGGATCTTTCTTGTAATATAAATTTTATAACCCTCGGATTATTATTTTAAATGCAAACTTTAAAGAATGTTAGAAAAACAGATTAAAAATTTAATTTTAAAAAATCTAAGAAGAATATTTTTTAAATATTTCTTAGTGCACCCCTACATTATAAGAAGAAATGCCATGCAAAATTTCAGCCCTTCAGGTCCAGCGGTTTGGTCTGTACGTTATCTGTCAGTCAATCAGTCAGTCAGTCAGCTACGGAACTGTTTTATATTTATAGATGATGCCCGCTTTAAAGGGCTTAAGTAAAAAAACAGTGATTTTTAGATACTTGTTAGTATTGATTAAAAAAAACAAAGATCTTTTGACTGCATTGAAAATTTGATTATGAAACAAGAATTGAAATATTGTATACAAAATTTATAGACCTAAACCTTTTATAGCAGTGAAAATATTTTAGTTTTTTTTATCAATACTAATAAGTATCTAAAAATCACTGTTTTTCACTTAAGCTCTATACTGGGCATTATATATATATATATATATATATATATATATATATATATATATATATATATATATATATATATATATATATATATACAGAAGGTCGTTCGCACTTTATGGAAAGGATTTTGTAATTTATTTTTGGCGATTGCATTTTAAGATAAAAATTTGGCAACTTCAGAATAATCGTATGTACTCATCGTATGTTTTGTTTTGATTGGAATGTAAAATAAAAGATTTATTTAGAAAATGGCTCCTAAAATTGACAAATAGCTCAAAGGTTACGTAACTGCGCTTTCCGAGGAGAAATATTCGTATCAACAAATTATGAAGCGGTGTAAAAACGCGATTATGGCGTTTCAATACGAGGTATTTATAATATATTAAATTTGAATGAAAAAAAAAGGTCTGACTGAAAGTAAATATGAAAATATGACAGCGAAACCTCATCCTAAGATTGTTCGAACGCAGGTAAATATCAAGAAAGTGAGGTCTCTGATCTTAAAAGAAAATCCGCCGAAAGATCATTTGCATCGGAACTAGGAATGTCTTCTGGCACTGTAAGTAAAATCATTCATAAAGATATGAAGTTGAAAAAGATGTGTAAATCTAAAGTTCATCTGCTTTTGCCAAAGCATATTTCTGAAAGAAAAACAATATTTAGAAAATTATATGAAAAACACTTAGCTGCTGACAAATGGAAATTTGTGGTACTACATATACTCGATGGTATTATATATACTCGATGAGGCATGGGTGTATTGAAGTGACTGTAATAAAAAAAAAGATCATTTTTCTATTGCTCAACTGACGGGAATGACCGTAAGAAATGGCTCCGTCAGTGTACAGAAAAGTTCCCAAAGGGATTCATGATAATTGCAGGATTTTGTTACAACGGCACAAAAGGCGGAAATCAAAAATGTCTCAAGTAAAGCCAAAGTTCATTCACTCTACTATTAGCAGAATATTTTAGAACCAATTTTTGAAGAAAAAATTCCAGCCTTATATGGAAAGGACATTGATAAAGTTGAGATTCATATGGATAAAGCCTCTAGTGACACGTCTAAACCAACTGCCGCTTATTTAGAAAAGAAAGAATCAGAAAAGGGAATAAAGTGTATCCCGTTTCTGATTCTTTCCGTTTCTGAAATCCTGTAAAATCAACTGAAGCGTCAGTTGATTTTACAGGATTTTCATTTAATGAAATACCTGTAAAATCAACTGACGCTTCTCCAATGGACTTTTACGCTTTCGGTTTATTAAAACGAGCCTTGGGCAAACGGCATCCAAGAACGCAGAACGGACTTTGGAAAAGGGTCCAAGACGAATGGGGTAAAATTGACATGACAGTACTGTGAAAAAGTTTACCTTCACGCAAAATTTGAGTTAGAGCTATTTTTAAGAACCAGGGCCATCAGATAGAAGCAAATCGCCGTAAAATATACAGCATTTATACTTAAAACTTAACTATCAAAATAGTTTCAATAAAGTGCGAATGACTTTCTGTATATATATATATATATATATATATATATATATATATATATATATATATATATATGTATATATATATATATATATATATATATATATATATATATATATATATATATATATATATACATATATATATATATATATATATACGTATATATATACGTATATATATACGTATATATATACGTATATATATACACATATATATATATATATATATATATATATATATATATATATATATATATATATATATATATATATATATATATATATATATATATATATATATATATATATATATATATATATATATATATGCATATATATATATACATATATATATACATATATACATATATATATACATATATATATACATATATATATATGCATATATATATACATATATATATATATATACATACATACATATACATATATATATATATATATATATATATATATATATATATATATATATATACATACATACATACATATATATATATATATATATGTATGACAGATTGTACCAGATGTTTAAACAACGGTCACGCAAATCCGAGATATTGCGAATTGGTGGTCTTTGAACTCTGAGCTGCCGTCCCATGACATCCCAAATGTGTTCTATCGGATTGAGATCCGGTGAGTTAGGTGGCCAGGACATTAACTGGAATTCAGCATCATGTTCCTGGAACCACTCCAACACAATTTTAGCCTTGTGACACGGGGCGTTGTCCTGTTGGAACATTCCATTTCCAGCTGGAAAAACAGAGGCCATGTAAGGGTGCAACTGGTCCGCAATGATGTTCAGATACCCTGTAGCATTCATGGTCTGCTCTACCACAACCACGGGTCCCAGAGACGCCCAAGAGAACGTCCCCCAAAGCATAATACCGCTACCACCGGCCTGTGTATGACCTACTGTACATTGAGGGAGCAACAGTTCGCCTGGAAGACGGCGTATCCTGACAGGGCCATCGGCGTGATGAATGACAAACCGTGATTCATCTGACCAGGCAACTCTCTCCCACTGATCCATGGACTAGTCGCGATGTTCCCGGGCCCAGCGCAGGCGCAGTTGGCGATGACGCTTGGTCAGCAAAGGCACACGAGTGGGACGTTTGCTGCGTAGCACCATATCCAACAGTGTCCGCTGAACAGTGTGCTGCGATACTATTCTACTTGGCCCTGCGCTGTATTGGGCTGTCAGCTGAGCCACTGTCTGGCTCCGGTTTTGCTTCACCATGCCAGACAGTCTCCGACGACCTTTTTCTTTGATAGCATGTGGACGTCCAACACCATGTCGTCTACTGCTGGTTTCACCGTCATTCATCCACTTTGCATAAGTACTAACAACTGTAGGTCGCGAACAACCCACGAGTCGTGCAATTTCGGAAATACTTGTTCCGAGCCTTCGAGCCATTACAATCTGCCCTCTATCAAAGTCACTTAGATCCGCAGCCTTTCCCATCACACATAGAAGTAAGTGAAAGAATGATTCTTCAGACTCTCCAGCAGCAGTTAAATACCACTTCCACCTGATCACGTGCCTTCCACGTCATCCAGGCGTATTCATTGCAAAATGTAGGGGTGGTCATAATGTTTTGGCTCTTGAGTGTGTATATATATATATACTAGCGGACCCGACAGACGTTGTGCTGTTCAAACGTTGTAAATCCAAAAATCATAAAATTATTTTAATAAACTATAAATTGTTTGGACCGTTTTGATGAAAAAATATGTAAAAAAAAGTATTTTAAAAAAATCTTACACCACCACGCGTACAGTTATCACAACTCGACCTATCTTAAAATTAGCAAGCATGTGGACGAAATTTCATTAATATGGTTATTAGTATGATTAATCAGTGAGCCGTTCAAAACTTCATAAATTGCATAGAATCAAATGAGAATTGACAATTTAAATTTGTAGGTTAAGTTAATTGTTATTCAATGCACGTGTATACAGCATTAAAATTCTTGAAAATAAAAGAAATTCTGAAACGCGTTTGCAGCGCTGCCTACGGGATCCAATTATTGAATGCACGTGTATACACCATTAAAATTCATGACAATAAAAAAATTTCTGAAACACGATTGCAGCGCTACCTACCGGGTCCAGTTGTGTACCTAAACTAACCAAAGATCAACAACAACACATAAATAAATAAATTAATTTAAAAAAAAGAAACTGTGCGGTCGGGGGACCCCCGTCAGGAAAGAAGTTCCTTACGTTACTTTTTCCAACTCTAAACGTGATTTAATATGTTGATTTCTATTGATTATATATATGTATATATACATGTATATTTATATATACA